>OX235272.1:61114080-61357450 GCA_944472155.2 Trichobilharzia szidati
ATCTTTTCTTTCTTTCTTTATTATTTCACCTTTATTATTTCACTTATCTCAACCTATATTATCTACACTACAACCTATTATTATTGTTCTACTTTTATGACTTTTTTTTTATGACTTCTTATCACGGAAGCAGCTGAGTCCTAACATACTGCACACTACAAACCACAATCTTGACCAATCCTCGCACCACTCCTCTTGGAGTCTACCAGAGCTAAAGCAGTCGAGTGGCGGGATTTACTACGCATAAGTTCACCGAAGATCTGGAACCTCTACCTTACAATCAAGAAGCGAGCTCAAAGAAATCACTGGTTTATACTAGCTCGTAATCAGGATATTGGATATTGGATGCCTATTATTTTTCTTAATTAAAGCTAACAATTTCTTCTTATAGCTACTCACTGAAAGTGCCTTTACTGTTAGCTTTATCTGAGTTTTAGTTACTATCCACTTACAACAATATAGTCCCTTTGAAAACCACGATATCTATGGATAAGTGCTTTGTGGATGAATGCAGTCTCATAGTGTAGAGCCCAGCTAGCATTTTCTCCGGGTCCACTGCAGACACTTTGGGGCTCAGGGAAGATAGCGGGACAGTTGTCTGTAGTCTTTCCCAAAGTGTTTGCACTGTACCATAAGTTTCTCAAGATTTACATAAACCGGAAATATTTAACTGTCTGTTGTGAGAAAACAGCATATACCATACAACAATGCTACCGACAGTATTAAAGTTAAATTTCGGTTCTAAATCTTTCACTGTATGCATAAGTTACTGAAATGTGAGATAGCTTCGAAACTGTTTGCAGTGCTCCTGCACCCATAGTCAATGCTAGTTGGGAGACATTGGCGAAGTTAAACTCTCTGGATGGCTGTTATAGTTTGACTTCGCCGATGCATTCTTACTCAAGTGTTGTGATGTCTAATGGACAAAAACTGTGTGCTCTCAACACGGTGGTTATTCGTTCTACACAAAATCTTTTCCCATGTTCGCGACTACTCTTCATACATAAACTCGATTTTAGAGGTTATTAAATTTACATTTGAATCTAGAAACGAACATGAGAAATTCGGTATATTATACTGTCAAGTAAAATGAACAGGAGGGGTTAAAATATGTGTCAGTGTTGATACATTTAGCCTTAAGCCTATCCCATCTGTTATCTGTGAAGATATTCCTGGTTAAGTGTCTGACAAATAAAGCCCAATTAATAAAATGAGACAGTAGAATTTGTGCTGAATAACTACCCCACGAATTTCGTCAGGAATTCCAAAAACGCTCACAATAAAAAATAGCAGTGACACCTGCAATAGGAATGACTCAGTGCCGGTACCGGAGATATGGAAAATATTACCAATAAAATCAAAGGGTAGAAAATAGTGGGATTATATAATCAGAGCTTAAAAGTGACGTGTGTACCTTGATATGATTATAATCAACAGGTTGTGCTCTGAACGTCATCTATAAATAACAGCACTTCTTATTAAATAAAATTCTCTGATGAAACAATAACGTAACCCCCTCTCCTCGAAAATATTTAGTATATGGCAGCTTAATATTCTTAACAGGTTTAAAGCTACACTACCATTTTTGCAGCAGCTCTGTCGATACCTGCTACCTTAGTGTAGTGGTCGAGCTCTCTCATCGTAGTCGCTGAACAAGCTATACTATCTGAAACAATTATTGGAAACCCTGCATTTACACAAAATCAGTCATCTACCAGATACTTGAAGAAGAAAGCTCCTTCAATATGAACAGTTGATAAGAACGAGCTAATGAAATATTTGCATAAAACATAGGACCCATCTGTTCTTCAATCACCCTTTCCATTATTGTCTTCAAAAGTCTACTGCTTCTTCTCATTGCTAATACTAACATTATTTAGGATACATTACCTTTACTGTGATCAATAATAACAACGTAAGTTTGCCAATTACCTTCCTACCACCTAAAGATGGGCTACAGTAATGATCCCGAACTGAAACTTTCAGTGGACTATATTCCAAATCTGATGGTAAAGCTTTGTAGACAAGACTGAAATCTGCAACTATAAGTTTTCGTTTTATCACGTATACGAGACCCAAGTTAAATTACTTAACTAACATCACTTGGTATATGTAGTGTCTGTAAAACTTTGTTCTAGAAGTTTTAGTAGATACCCTGGTCATCGTGGACTTCCTCGTGCAGGGATAGTAATAGGTTTTACAGTACGAAACTCGCTGCTCAACTGGATTCTAGCATTAAATCATGAAGCAGTCTGAAACAATATGCGAAATCAAATATAGAGTAGAAGAGGTGATAACTGTCAATCAGCGGTTGGCAAACGCCAGTGCGTCTCCGTAGTTTCATACGAACTGATGAGATCTAAACATAACGAGAAATCGAATGTTTTTAAAGCGTAAGTTGACTGAAGACATTCGTAGAGGTCACCATCAGTGGTGAGTGATAAAATCTAAAAGAATGAAAAAAAGTATCAGCACTAGATCAAACCCCTTAACTAATTGGACTTATTTCGGAGTAAAACTGGTAAATGTAATGATGTTTGAGAAAGGTGGAACTTCATTAACTTCTCTGGACATTGTTGAAGGTTAGGATGACTGTCTTCAACTGAAAACAAGTAGTGATACTTGGTAGTTTGGCTCAAAGAGTGTTTAAGTGTCTCGTTATGTAAGTGAATTTATGTGATTGTAATTACACTTTCGTGGAACTTCGTGTCTCGAACTGATACACTCCTTTGCAAAGTTAATTAGTCTATCGTAACAATATGCATTTATTCACAAGTATTTGTAGTTCCTGATAGTACGGAGTTGTTTTGCTTGATTGTTTTATCGTTTATTGTGCAAGGCTGTGCTCCTAGTTTAAAAGAATGTAAATATTAGCGTTATAATTTCCTCGAGATTTAAAATCATCTTTTCCTTATTAACTGATAGGTGGTTGTAACCTGTTAGCGCCATTTTATTCAGTCATGAAGAAAAGACCAAAGCTTACTCTGATTTTCGATGAGGAGAAAAGAAAGTATGACGTATACTTACCAAGTTTCAATTTGCTAGGGAATATCTCACTGGATTTCGAAAAAGAAAGCTAGAACGTAAGGAAAAAGGACGTTTAGCAGCAGAAAAGCAGTTAAAGGAAGAAATCAAGGCAGTCAAAGCAAAAGTAAATGGCGACTCAAGTTTTTTTTAAATCTTGCTAGTACAGAGAAGCTGCTCGCCAAAAAATGGAAGGTATCCATTTGCCCGGAATGCTAGATTGTACTGAAAGTGTGCGTTCTTGTCAAAGTGAAATTATCGGCGATCACAACGTTGTTATTCAGGAACTTGATATTTCTAATTGTCATTACTTTATGGGAGCTGCTTGCGAGGTATAATCATAATAAGTTCCATTTATAAGCTATTTAGGAACAGAAATCTGAACCAATCGATTGTGTTGCAGAGTAAGTTATTCCTTCTGTCGATAATTTACTATTACTTCCAGACCAAAAATGTCGCTTAAGAAAGCACTCAAAATGAATCCAATGAGAAGTAAAAAGCGATTTCGTCGTGCAAAGAAAAAGCCTTGTGCTAAAAATAAACGTCGACGCTAGATATTTTCAAAAATATTCCCTTTATATGTACATTCTTGTATATTAAACAATTCAATGAATACTTTCATGCAGTAGTGAATCTTTTAACTATTCTATTCTTAGTACGAACGTTTGTTGAAAATAATGTGTTTATTAACAGTGCTGAACTGTTGTACTATTAACATAAATTGACAGTGTAAAATGAAATGGGGATTTCCTATAAATAAGCGAATAGATTAAGTGAAAAGTTGTTAGTATCGAAAACAGTTTTCATCTACCTCCTGCGTTATACTATTTTCACTTCAGATAAATAGTGTGGAGTGAAATCTTTGAATGTACTGGGTTCTAACATTTAACTCCGTTATATATTTCGGCTCCGATTCAACAAGTTGCGCATAAAATGGTGACTTGCCCTGATTGTATACGCAAGGTAGGAGAATTTTCTTCTGTGTACACAAATCAGTGTTTTTCATCTTAATCTCTAACGCCTTGGCAATGCAACGTATACTGCAGCTTACTCTGATTTGTTTATTATAAATGGGTATAAAAGCTAGATGCGCTGCATTGCAAGATTAGTGCAAAGCGACAGATTTATGACTCAGCAATTATTTTCGAAGTTATGCTGCCTTCATCGTTTTATTGAGTATATACTTTCATTGGACACTAGTTAGTAATCAGTATCATACATCTAGTCCTTTGTTTGGTGCAGAGTGAATTCTATCAGTTGAGTTTGCAATGTAGCCACCATGCTTAAATGGCTGGACATCACAGTACGCTCTGAATTGTTGTTATTGGATGGTTGGCTTCTTACCGATTGTCTCCAGCCATCTAATATTGAGTATGTGTTTGTTATTGTGAACCTATCGTATGAATCTGTGTGTTTGGGTTGAATTAAGCCTAATGCATTTAACTCATTAATGAACTACTCACATGTGGTACTCAATTATACTGATGGTTTCTTTATTTGACTCTAATATAAGAATACTTGTATGCTTGCTGTTTACTTCATAATAAAATATCGCTCATAACTGTGTGGATTATTTCACTAGTCCCATCTCGTGTGAACTTGTAATGAAAACCAGCTTCAAATTGACCAGGTGTTTGATGTGTAATTTTATCAATACTTTATTTGTTGAGAATATTCACATCAAAATTGCAATAATACTTGATACCGTACAGGTTATCTATATTTTGAATATCAAGGTATTAATTTTCAAGAGTTAGTTTGTAAGGATTTGATCTCTTTCAGGTTCGATCACGGATTGAAATCAGTTATAGAATCACTGAAAGCCAGGGAGTACTAGACAGTTGTCTCTTCCTAGTTTTGGATTCTTTGGCAGCACGCACTCACGGGGTTGGAACGCAGCATCTTTCGGTTACAGAGCAAGCCGATAGACCATGCAGCATTTGGGACCCGATTCAGTGGCATATGAATTTCAACTCCTAGCGATTCGTGATTTTAGCTCTGCCGCCACTCTTGAAAATTGATCTGATGCTTGCCACTGACTGGTTGTAGGACGTAGTTGCCCGGAATTCTGGCGAAAAATCGCAACCAGCGGGGTCTATCTGGTCGGGTGTAAGGAGAAATAATTGCCGACGACGCTGATCGCGCTAAAATCATGAATTCGTAGAAGCTGGAATTCATGGGCCACTGAACCGGCTCTCAATGGCTGATTGGTCTACGAGCTTGCCTTGTAATCGTTAGGTCCAGGGTTCGAACCCTGGCGGGAGCGTGCAGCCGAAGAGCCTCAAACTAGGATGAAACGGCTGTCCAGCACTCCATGGCTGGTTTCCTAACATTCCTTTAATTGATGTCAATTCATGATGAAACTTGAATCAAGGTATCAAGAAGAAAAGAAATGCTGTCTGTTGAATATTAAAAGTCATCCTATGATACGATTGTCATTTTAGTTTTTTAAATATTGTAGTATATTTCGTTGTAGTCTGTCTTCCCTTTGGCATTTAATTCAATCATATGCCGTTTTTCTAACGTTTTACTCTATTTTAACAGTTATCCATATCTATGTAATAATGATTGACAAGTTATGAGTAAAGGACTAGCACCGAGTAAAAGTACAGTGTACATAAGCAATCTACCATTCAGTTTAACCAATAATGATATCCATCAAATACTACAACCATATGGTAAGGTTGTTAGGTAAGTCTGCGCATATTTCATAACTTAAGTGAATATTTAGTTTTACTGAATGATGCATGTTATCTCAAATTTGAGTTAAAAAAAAAAAAACAACTAGATGACGTAATATAATTGGCTAAAATGTTACAACTTAGGTCAGGATAGCAACAGAGGTAATTACAGGTAGAGATTAAGTAGAAGTGAAATTGAGTGAATAAGTTGGATGACGTAACATGAATGACTAGAAACTGAGCGTTGTTCAGGTCAGTAACAGTGGTAGTGGGGTGTAGAGATTGAATCGGGTGGGGGTAGAGAACAAGAAAGTTGAAATTGTAAAATGTTACAATTGAGAAAGCAAAATAATACTAATGAAGAGACAGAAGAAAAGATTAGGTAGAATTTACATGTCGGCTAATAAGATAGATTACGTCCATTGCAAGTGTAGTGATTGAACGAACTTCTTCTGTATGCAGAGTTCAGGACTTAGCAAGTGAATCGCCATTGCTTCTGCAGTTTGAAGAAGTCTGATTCGTACACCTTTAGGGAGACTACTTCTTACTCTGTAGACGACTTTGAAGTTTGTTTGCGGTGTAGCTTGGTGTCCGGATTCGATCAGATGTTCTAAGATGGAACTGCGGGGGCATCGATTTTCTCCTTTATAAAACCATGCTGGTAAGTGCTCGGTGATACGTTTGGAAAGCGAGCGCTGGGTACGGCCAACATACCTGGCTCCACACGAGCAGGTGAATTGATAAATGCACATTGATGAGGCCAGCAGCGGTAGCTTATCCTTCACGTTCACATGAATCATAGGTTTTGTGGAGAAGGTTAGTCGTAGTTCAGCTGCGAAGAAAGTCTTCTTAAGTGAACGCGACAGTCGATTTTTCAGTGTTTCCGCAGATAGATCTCCATTGAATTGGAGGTTCATGTAGAGTAGTTTTTTCTTGACGCTAAGTATGGGCTGCTTTTCTGGTCTAGGATTCATAGATTTCACAATAAATCTTTCTGGATAGCAGTTCTCGACGAGGATTCTCTTGAGGTTGTCCAGTTCATCTTCTATGGTGTCCGGGGTGCAGATTCTGCGAACTCTGTAGCTGAGTGAACGGATCAGGTTTCGTTTGGTGTATAGTGGTACCCAACTGTGAAAGTTAGTAAGCTGTCCGTTCCACGTCGATTTTCTGTGGATAGATCTTCTCAGTGTTCCATCCTGTTCTCTTCTGGTTAGTTGGACGTCAAGAAAAGATATTGTGGAGTTGGACTCTTTCTCCATCGTGAACTGAATTGCAGGGTGGCAGTTGTTAAACGACTTTAAGATTTCGTCTAGATTTTCTTCGTTGTTGACGATAATGAAGGTGTCGTCGACGTATCTTTTATAGATTTCGAAGGTGTTGATCATTTTCTTCAGGCATGTGTTTTCCAGTTTTGCCATGAAGAAATCTGCAAGCAAAGGGCCTAGTGGTGAGCCCATAGCTATACCATCCTTTTGGCGATATATTTCGTTGTTGAAAGAGAATTGAACATTCAGGGTACACCTCAGTAGGAGTTCTTTAAGATGCTCGGTGGGTATACCGATGTTTATTCCTTTGGAGTGAATAAGTTCGCATATATAGCATATTGTTTCAGTCAGTGGAACGTTTGTGAATAGTGATGTGACATCTAATGAAATCATTGTCTTGTTGGATACGTTAATGTTTTCGATTGAGTCAATAAAGTCGAATGAATCTCGAACTGTGTGGCAGGAAACTTGTTTTCTGATTGGTTCAAGTAGATCTGCTAACCATTGAGCTGTGCGGTGATAGGGTGAATTGGTCATGTCGAGGATCGGTCGAAGAGGGATATCCTTCTTGTTTACTTTCGGGAGTCCGTAAAGTCGTGGTATATTTGAGCCAGACGGTCTAAGGGATTCAAACATTTCGTTGCTGATGAAGGATTCAGTCTTCAACTTACGAAGGGTGTCCGTTAGCTTTTGTTCGGTTTGTTCAGTCATGTTTTTCTCATTGATCGGTTTTGTGAATTTGCATTCATCGGATAGTATAGTCAGCATTTTACTGATATAGTCCTTGCGATTCATGATTACGATTCCTCCGCCTTTATCAGGACGTAATATCATAATCTCTTCGTTTTTCATAAGTTCTTTCAGCTCCTTATGGTGCCTTTTCGTCAAGATGGACCTTCCGTTGTGTTTGGTATTTATAAACTTGTGACAACAGTCGAGGATTGATGCTTTGAATTGTTGTAGGTTTTCGTCTGATGTAGGTGTGAGATCGTAAGTTTGGTTTATTAGATTTTCGAACTGAACCTGGCATTGTAGCTTGTCAATACTTGGTGGTTTTACGCAGAATTTTGGACCTAGAGATAGTGCCTCTAGTTGAGTAGTAGACAGTGTGATGTCTGAAAGATTGAATACGTACTTTTCTGGATTGCTTGGGAACGGAGATTCGGTATTAATTGTAGGCTTTAGGCTTTTGAGAAGATCTGCTTTAGTCTTGTTACATTCTTTCTGAGTGACTTGTTGTACATATTCTTCGAAGGAATGGCGTAGTTCTTGATCTAAGTCTTCGACTGCATGAGCTCTTGAATAGACGTTTCGCTCTAGCTCAGGGACGCGTGATTGAATGGAGTCGATGTTGTTTCGTGTGTGTCGTCTGAGTGTTCTGGTATTCGGTTGGATGTGGTTGCGTCTCAGTGACTTCCAATACATCTTTGGATACTCATGTCGATCTATACAATCTCTTAAGAAATCAATCTTTGTCTTCGCTACCGCAAGCTTGACGGAGTAACGCAGGAAACCATCCAGCTCCTTCACCGTCACTGGGTCCTTGCAACGTTTGAGTAGATTGAAAATCCCCATTGAGTCATATGAAAAAGAGAAGACATTCGCCGAAAAGAGTCTCTTCGCTGAATGTCTTCTCTTTTTCATATGACTCAATGGGGATTTTCAATCTACTCAAACGTTGCAAGGACCCAGTGACGGTGAAGGAGCTGGATGGTTTCCTGCGTTACTCCGTCAAGCTTGCGGTAGCGAAGACAAAGATTGATTTCTTAAGAGATTGTATAGATCGACATGAGTATCCAAAGATGTATTGGAAGTCACTGAGACGCAACCACATCCAACCGAATACCAGAACACTCAGACGACACACACGAAACAACATCGACTCCATTCAATCACGCGTCCCTGAGCTAGAGCGAAACGTCTATTCAAGAGCTCATGCAGTCGAAGACTTAGATCAAGAACTACGCCATTCCTTCGAAGAATATGTACAACAAGTCACTCAGAAAGAATGTAACAAGACTAAAGCAGATCTTCTCAAAAGCCTAAAGCCTACAATTAATACCGAATCTCCGTTCCCAAGCAATCCAGAAAAGTACGTATTCAATCTTTCAGACATCACACTGTCTACTACTCAACTAGAGGCACTATCTCTAGGTCCAAAATTCTGCGTAAAACCACCAAGTATTGACAAGCTACAATGCCAGGTTCAGTTCGAAAATCTAATAAACCAAACTTACGATCTCACACCTACATCAGACGAAAACCTACAACAATTCAAAGCATCAATCCTCGACTGTTGTCACAAGTTTATAAATACCAAACACAACGGAAGGTCCATCTTGACGAAAAGGCACCATAAGGAGCTGAAAGAACTTATGAAAAACGAAGAGATTATGATATTACGTCCTGATAAAGGCGGAGGAATCGTAATCATGAATCGCAAGGACTATATCAGTAAAATGCTGACTATACTATCCGATGAATGCAAATTCACAAAACCGATCAATGAGAAAAACATGACTGAACAAACCGAACAAAAGCTAACGGACACCCTTCGTAAGTTGAAGACTGAATCCTTCATCAGCAACGAAATGTTTGAATCCCTTAGACCGTCTGGCTCAAATATACCACGACTTTACGGACTCCCGAAAGTACACAAGAAGGATATCCCTCTTCGACCGATCCTCGACATGACCAATTCACCCTATCACCGCACAGCTCAATGGTTAGCAGATCTACTTGAACCAATCAGAAAACAAGTTTCCTGCCACACAGTTCGAGATTCATTCGACTTTATTGACTCAATCGAAAACATTAACGTATCCAACAAGACAATGATTTCATTAGATGTCACATCACTATTCACAAACGTTCCACTGACTGAAACAATATGCTATATATGCGAACTTATTCACTCCAAAGGAATAAACATCGGTATACCCACCGAGCATCTTAAAGAACTCCTACTGAGGTGTACCCTGAATGTTCAATTCTCTTTCAACAACGAAATATATCGCCAAAAGGATGGTATAGCTATGGGCTCACCACTAGGCCCTTTGCTTGCAGATTTCTTCATGGCAAAACTGGAAAACACATGCCTGAAGAAAATGATCAACACCTTCGAAATCTATAAAAGATACGTCGACGACACCTTCATTATAGTCAACAACGAAGAAAATCTAGACGACATCTTAAAGTCGTTTAACAACTGCCACCCTGCAATTCAGTTCACGATGGAGAAAGAGTCCAACTCCACAATATCTTTTCTTGACGTCCAACTAACCAGAAGAGAACAGGATGGAACACTGAGAAGATCTATCCACAGAAAATCGACGTGGAATGGACAGCTTACTAACTTTCACAGTTGGGTACCACTATACACCAAACGAAACCTGATCCGTTCACTCAGCTACAGAGTTCGCAGAATCTGCACCCCGGACACCATAGAAGATGAACTGGACAACCTCAAGAGAATCCTCGTCGAGAACTGCTATCCAGAAAGATTTATTGTGAAATCTATGAATCCTAGACCAGAAAAGCAGCCCATACTTAGCGTCAAGAAAAAACTACTCTACATGAACCTCCAATTCAATGGAGATCTATCTGCGGAAACACTGAAAAATCGACTGTCGCGTTCACTTAAGAAGACTTTCTTCGCAGCTGAACTACGACTAACCTTCTCCACAAAACCTATGATTCATGTGAACGTGAAGGATAAGCTACCGCTGCTGGCCTCATCAATGTGCATTTATCAATTCACCTGCTCGTGTGGAGCCAGGTATGTTGGCCGTACCCAGCGCTCGCTTTCCAAACGTATCACCGAGCACTTACCAGCATGGTTTTATAAAGGAGAAAATCGATGCCCCCGCAGTTCCATCTTAGAACATCTGATCGAATCCGGACACCAAGCTACACCGCAAACAAACTTCAAAGTCGTCTACAGAGTAAGAAGTAGTCTCCCTAAAGGTGTACGAATCAGACTTCTTCAAACTGCAGAAGCAATGGCGATCCACTTGCTAAGTCCTGAACTCTGCATACAGAAGAAGTTCGTTCAATCACTACACTTGCAATGGACGTAATCTATCTTATTAGCCGACATGTAAATTCTACCTAATCTTTTCTTCTGTCTCTTCATTAGTATTATTTTGCTTTCTCAATTGTAACATTTTACAATTTCAACTTTCTTGTTCTCTACCCCCACCCGATTCAATCTCTACACCCCACTACCACTGTTACTGACCTGAACAACGCTCAGTTTCTAGTCATTCATGTTACGTCATCCAACTTATTCACTCAATTTCACTTCTACTTAATCTCTACCTGTAATTACCTCTGTTGCTATCCTGACCTAAGTTGTAACATTTTAGCCAATTATATTACGTCATCTAGTTGTTTTTTTTTTTTTTAACTCAGTCTTACTTTAGTTGCTGTCTGATTAACTTTGTCTCTATATTATCTCAAATTTACTTGGCTACATGCTGCAGTCTGGATTTATAAGGTCATAGGTTGCCTGGCGAGATGTGTAAAAATACTGTTCTTTATTAGACTTAATACACACTGACAATGATTGTACGCTTAAGCAATAATATGGAGTCATCGCTTGTTAGTTCAAGTTAATCTCTATGACATAGTTATTTAATATATTGACGTTATGTTAGACGGTAAAATTAAACTTGAGCTAAAGAAGAGAATTTCTTGTCAGTTCTCACTGGAATGTTGTTCTGTAGTAGAATTTAGCTACCTAAGAAAACAGTAGTTTATTATTGATTTTTGCTGAGGAAAGTTCTACAGAAACATTAAAAACTTACTAAAAGCAGACTGAATTCCGAAAGGCATCTTTAATAGATTTCTATGTCTTACAGTTGTCGGCTAAGTACTTCGAAAAAGTATTCAGTTTTTCCTGGAACTCGTTGCACAATCGGTTGTTGTCTATCAATCTAACTAAAGAGAACGTCAGGAAAAAAACTCCAATTTCTCAAATATGAATAAGTTACTTATTCTGTTTTCTTTCGAAGGAAAGTTATTACCCAATTTCCACACTTTAATTTATTGAATTGGAAATTGTAGTCTGAAATTACATCGAAAGAACTCTGAGTTGTAAGTATTAATTGCTTGTAACTCAGCAATGTGAAACAAAGTTTTCATACACCAGACTATGAGCCACGCACATTGTGTTAGCGCTGATCATACTACCCTATTTTAGGGGCAGGAGTGGAACCCAATGATCCATTGGCTAAATGTCGAGTGATAAAGTCGATGAGCTACATTTCCACAAATTTAAGTGTGATTTTATAACGACAAAAGACAAGGACCAGCCAACAGATCGTTTATTGAGAAAATCAAGAGACATTTATAGATTTTTATGTACATTATTGTCAGCGGAGAAGCAACGTCTTCTTATTGGTTGTTTCCTTGCTGAAGGTTATTCTGTACTGCTTGTGACCGTTTCTTAGAAAGCCATATATGTGCAAATCGTATTTGCACACGTTAAGTCTGCTGTGATTGGTTGATGAGTTCCTCAAGACTAAGCTTTGTTATTGTTTTTCCTCTTAACCCCGATTCGGGACGTAAACATTGACGTAAATTGTTGTCTACAATTTTGGCTTGTTCGCAGACAGCTCTCACTACAATTTTACAGTGAGATAAGATCCAAAATCTCAAACACGTATATTATTTTTGAAAGAGAACTTTGATCACAACTATGTGTTTATTTTCTTGATTATAGCTTGAAACCACACAGTATTTTTCGTACAAGTATGGAATTTTCAGCATATGATATCGGTAGCCCAAATTTTGCAAGCCGATCATAGATATCAGGTGTGCGTCGGCAGGGGATCGAACCCCGGACCATGTGCATGGTCGGCGAGAGTCCTAACTGCTGAAAGTAAAATATAAAATTACTTGGATCTGGATTTTTTTATCGCAGAAATAATCAATCTGATGAATGTCAGTCAGTATCACATATTTGTATAAAATGTTTATAAACAATGATAAATCCTGACATCTTGTTCTGGTCATCTTTGAAAGGTGTAGTTTAGGATGGTTTCAAACATTCCCGTGGTTATTAAACTTGACTGATTTCCTAAAAGTGAAGTGATTGAGTCAGGTTTATTGTTTAAATCCATCATTTTATCATTTGCGAGTATATTTGGACATTTCGTTACTTCGTGTCTTTGATTTCTTTTCGGCAATATAAGCTGATGCACCATTCTGGGACTTCTTGTTACTATTTGTTGTTTACCTCCACCAACTAAACGACAATATTTTAGTGGCGTACAATGTGGTCTTAGTTACTGAAGTAGTTTCAGCTCTATTCACTCATAACTAATAGTAAACTGTATATCAAGAATTTCAAAACATTTACAGTTATCAGCTATTGTTTCAACTAGTAGTGTAACAACAGAAGACAAGGGCCAGGCAACAGATCGTTTATTAAGGAAAAATCAACAAATATTTATAGATTTTAATGTACATTATTGTATATTATTGTTAGTAGAAAATACAGTCTTTTGATTGGTTGTTTCTGACAGAAAGTTAACCTTGCATTTCTTTGTGGCTGTGTCAGATCATCCATATGCTAACTGTATCCGCCTACGCAAAGCCTTTGTTCTCATTTTCTCACCATCAATATTGGGCACATAAACATTGACGTCAATTACTGTCTACCAACTTTGGCTAGCGGCCGGCTCTCTCACCACAGTAGTTTCTTAAAATGAAAGTTTTTAATACTGCTTTGAATCAATTCACTTATGTTAGTATGCACAAATTGAAATGTCTATAGCTGGTATGGTATCAGTCATCTAGTGTATTATTTTGCTTTCCTTTGTGTTATACTTTATTCTGTTATCGTGTTTTTATTAATTAATTTAGGGTAACCGTCGTTAAAGATAAAGAAAGTCGTAAAAGCAAAGGTGTCGCTTTTGTTTTATTCCTGGATAGAAATGATGCTCGTAATTGTGCGGACAAACTGAACAATGCACAGGTGAGTGTATATACATATTATTATTATCATTCCTTTGCGTTCCGAGTGGAACATAGGGCTTCAACAACACATCTCCACTTCGTCCTCTTCAGCTGGGTCCACGATTGACCATAATTTCTCATCTCCTCTTCGCACGGTCTCCTCCATGTCACCCTCTCATTGACGACCCACTCGTCACTTCCCGTTTGAATTCCACTCGAGCGATGGTCTGCATTGCGTGCGGTGTCATTCAACGAACTCCTCAATGTATGACCGATTCATCTCCACTTTCTCCTACATATTCGATGGGCGATCGGTTCTCGCCTGTTGGTTTGTTCTCAGCCAGAGTTTCTTGTTACTAATTCTTTCTGGTCTGCCATTTGATCTTCAGTATCGGGGCAGTGAATTGGGCAGCTGTTGATCAAAGTCTGAAGTGACCTGTTGGAAATCCTTTTCGTGACACGCAGTGCAAGTTTCTGACCTGTATAGGAGGCCCGACTTGACGTATATATATATTGATTTTTTGCCAGTGTTATGGAAGTAGTATTTTTATAATGGATTTGAAAATTTGTCTTCTTGTGACAAATCGTAAATTTATAGCCAGAGTGTCGTAAAGGCAAGAGAGACTTTCATTAATCCGAAATCAATGTGGAAATCTACTGCACTCGGCATAATGAACAAGATTCAGATCCTCAACAGTAATGTCAGGTCAATCAGTGCCTCTATTATAGTTCAGAGGCTTGGAGAGTCACTAAAAATATTTCCAGCAGGCTACAGACTTTCATCAACAGCTGTCTTCGTTCAATACTGAAGATCGCATGGTCAGGAAGGATTAGCAAAAAAGAACTCTGGCAACAAACTAATCAGCGCAACAAATATGCCGAAGAAAGTGGAGATGGATTGGACACACTCTGAGGAGACCGTTGAGTGATATCAGTTCCTCGACTGGGACCCGAATGGGAAACGACAAGTGGTGTTTAAGGGTGACATGGAGCAGATCATGTAAGCTTATGGGTAATCGTGGTGCCAGCTATAAGGACAGCAGAGAACTGTTTGAAATCGAGATATACTGCCGAAGCCCTATTTCCCACTCGAAACCCAAGGGGAATAGCAATAATAAACTAGATTGAAGATAAAATTCTATGAAGTGTTATTTTGGTAGTTTTAAGCAGTTCGATGTAAGCTCAGCTGTGAGCACCCTTATGTGATTATGATCCATAAATTGTACTCGAAATGTAATCAGTAAATAATACTGTATCAATGTGTTTTTTATCAAATGAAATTATTATACGATGGGAATTCTTGACTAACTCGAAATTTGTATATATATACATATATATATATATATATATATATATATATATATATATATATCAGGACTGGAACTTTGGTATTAATCTCTTCGAATAATCTAAATTTCAACCGTATATTCTTTCTCAATTATTATCTATCACTTCCCGTAATTCACTAAACAGATTCCTGTGTCCAGCTAAAATTCCCTTTCCGAGTGCGATTGTTCAATTACTATTAGTATTATTTATTCATGTATTTATTTCTTTTTCAGATGTTTGGTCGTACACTGAAAGCATCCATTGCTCGAGATAATGGTCGTGCTGCCGAATTTATTCGTAGACGTGAATATCCTAACAAATCTCGATGCTATGAATGTGGTGTAAGTTATTTTTTGTGTAACTGTTTGTTAAACGTCTCCATAATGGATACGATTTTTATTTTGATAAATCACACAGTGTTGTACAGTTATATTAACTGATGACGTTTCGAGCACAAACTATTGCTCATAATTATATCAAGTTACTCACACTGTTGTTTGTTGTTTCATCATGAGCTGACATTGTTTAGAGAACCATTGGAAAACCTGGGGGTACTGGATAGCTGTTTCGTCCTAGTTTGGGGCTCTCCATCAGTACGCATCCACCAGGGTTCGGTTACAGGAGCTTTTGGTTACAAGGCGACCTCGTAGACCATTAAGCCACTGGGACCCGATCCAATGGCCCATGAATTCTAAATTCTGCCAATTCACGGTATAGCGCAACCGCTAGCGAATGTCTTCGGCGAGTATTTGTCCTCACACCCGACCTGCTGCACCCTACTGGTCACGACTTCCCACTAGAACCTCAGGGAGCTACCTACCTGGATAAAATTAACTGATAATGACAAGATAACAGTAATTTATGAACTTTCTCATTTAGAGAACTAGTTATTCAAACGACGAATTTGTTCAGATGAAAAAACAGATAATTAAGAAATTGACAGTAGATGTGACACACAAAGAAAAACCTTTCGTCTGCTCAATAGTTTACAATAATAATAATAATAATAATCTACTTTATTCCAAAAACAGTACTTTTAATACAGAATTGAATTCTCAACATTTGTCACAATATTGCATCTGATTTACTCAAAATATAAATAAAATTAAAACAAAATTAACCAGAGGAATTTGTCCACATTTACGGTATAAAGTCAAAATATTCGAAGTACAAAATGAGAATGATAATAATAACAGTGAGTTTGTTTCAAACAGTATTGTCGATTCAGTTTGGAAATTTTAGCATGTTATAGATTATTGAATCTGATGTTCTCTTGATATAGTATAGTGAGGCGAAAGGCAAAATTAACAGTCATAACACAGCATAAATGATGTTTACACTTTTGAGAAAACTAAACAAATAAAAACAAAAAATTGCGAGGATTATAAATATAAGAAGAACAGTAACAATAAAGCTTGATGTTATAAGAGTGGAGAAAATGGTTTATTTACTAGTGCAAAGAAGGTTACTTAGTTCATGCCTGACACTATTTTCATCACATAAAGTACGTGTCAAATATAATATAGTGGAATTTTTATACTTAGACTTACGTGCATAAAGTCTCCTGAAAAGACTTCTTGTTTTACCTGAGGAGACACAAGGTTGGAGGTGCGGGTAGAGTGGGTGCTCAGAGTCTGACAGAATTCCTTTAACAAATTTGTTGCATGACATAAAGTGCCTATCAGTGATAATATCAACGAGTAAATAAGAAGAGTGTAAATCAGCTTAAGTTCCCTGATTGTTGGCTTAATCCGTATACGATACAGGTTAACTGTTTGTGGTCTCGCAAAAGTGAAGAACTAATGCCTGGCAATTATTAGCAATAAGGCTAAATTGTTTCACATCGCTACAGGCAGGCGTATTCGTTTCTAATTAAATAAATCCTAAGCGTTTTTTTACTAATTATTACCCAATTGTTCTCACTGTTATAAATGCTTGTTTGCCGTAGTATTTATTGTTCTGACTACCCTCTTATTAATGTACGCAGTTTCAGAGTGTTGCATTATGAACTGATACACTTTGGTACTAAGTTTTGCTGAAAGTTTCAGAGTTGAGATCGTCTAAGTTGTGAAATCATTGTTTCTTAAATAGCATGTTTGAATCTCAGATTGGCATTAAAATGTAGGCGTTATAATGGAATGAACTACAAAAATTTCATGACAGCTTATTTTATACCTTTGCATTCTGAGTGGAACATAATGTTTCCAGTTTGAGCTTTAAAGTTTCAGTAGCGGCAGGGTTGTTCTTTTACTTGGTGGGGTTGCTGGCCTCATACCCAATCTTTCCTCTGTATAGGGCTTAGTACCGACTAAGTTAGGTCTAGAAGTTCGTCTGCCAGAAATCGAACGTGGAGCACTTAAGTGGTTGGAGAGCATTCTTCCATTGAACCACCGATGCATTAACTACCATGCATAACAGCATACGTACCTTTAAATTTTGCTTTTGTGCTGTTCTTAGTATGCTGATGGGATTAACTTCACTAAAAATTGCTGAATAGATATGGTGAATTTGAACTGCTTGGTGAAAGTGCACATACTACGTTCTGGATTCTGAATTTGTGTGTGTGTTGTGTAAATTAAACTTTCCCCTGTGCTAGTCTGTCATTATACTGTTTACTATTCTTATTTTTCCTTTTACAGGCTTTTGGTCATCTCAGTTATAAATGTGATAAAAATTCATTAGGTGAACGTGAACAACCAGTGAAAAAACGGAAGATTCGTAAGAAGACAGAGTAAGTTGTAATTTGTTACTGTGCATCCTTGATTTACTTGTCATATTGAAGGCCAATTATATCATTTAACTTTAAAGACATAATCAAACTGTACTGTTATCGAAATTAGATTATGCATGATTCTTGTTTGCCTGCAACAAATGACAGTTGCCATATGTGGTGAATTTTTCAAATCCTGTCATATTTTAAGGTTAGCGTTGTTAAGAGTAAGTTGTTTAGAATAATGAAGTACCCATGTAGTAGATAGCAGTGGATTTAATCATATTGAAAATAGTTGCATAATTTTGGGGTATCTTAGAAGATTTGGTTAAAAAAGGTACCTATATTACTCAGTTACCCTTTTTTATTGGTTTATATCTGTGTAGTTACATCTTTTTATGGAAAAACGTCTGTATGCTGATGTTTGTTTTTAATCGTACAGGAATGTTTGGCTACTTATTTTTGATTTCAGTAGCGTGTTCAGTTAGACTTAATATTTCTATATGACTGTTTGAAGGTTTATGGTTGTGACATTTTACGTTTGTTTTCGTCTCTCTCTCTCTTTCTTCATCTGTGCGTAAATTCTCCACTTCAACACTTCTTCCATAGTTCTTGACTCTACGCTGGTTAGTATTTTAAATTAATTAGGTCTTGAGATGCTGCATAGTATAGTCGAAATTATGTAGCTTTTAAGGTAATATTCGTGCTTGATTGTCCCAGTACTGAAAATAATAATGGCATGTAATAAACTGGGTTAATTAGTGTCAAGTCAGATGTAGCTAGAAAGGCACTAAATCTCTCCGAAAAATGAATCAGTTCAAATCAGTGTACTGGTACTTAAGAGGCAACTATCAGTTCTCATTAGCGTAACCACCGAAGGTCCAGGAGTTTGTTAGTTGTTTAGACCAGGCTGTAAGAGAATTCATTATTTCATTTGGTGATATCATATTATAGGTTCCAGTGCGCATTTTGTTCCCATCAGTGTTAAGATGAGCAAACTGAGCAAACCAGATTTAGTGACTTAAACAAAATTTGGTTATTGAGTGTATAGTATTTACTACTAATAGAAGTTTATAGTCTCTAATGAATGGAAAACAAAATCGTGTTGTTTCATTACTTAGTTCTAATAGCCTAATATCCTGCAATTGACAAAAGCGAAATAAATGAGACGAGGTTATTCCTGTGAAGGTAACGATTTCTGTTGCATACGTTCAATCACTCTAGAGATTCTCATATGCTACCTGTCTGTCTGGATTCAGCATAGAACTTGGCACCGAAGTGCAGCAGTTCGAGTTGCCACGTTCCAAATAGCACACAAAGGTAGACAAGAAGATGAGTGAAGAGAATCAATAGAGTTTTGACAAGTATAAGAGTGAAACACAATGAGTAATGGTATAAAGGAGTATGAAGGTTAAAGAGACTGAATACATCTGCGTAGGCCATTGACAACGATTTTGAGCCATGTTACCTATTGTCTCCAGCCATTGATTCTTAGAGTCCCGAGGGCCCAATCCCGGAAGTCTGCATCTCCCTACCTGACTCAGCTCAACTGTCAAGGATTTCATGGACTGATGCCATGTTTTTGTTTGGCCACCACTTACTCTTTTCCAACCTGTACCTATATCAGCTAGTAATGCCCGTCGGGGGAGGCGATGGTTAGGCATGCGCAGCACGTGACCTAGCCATCTCAATCTACGTAACTTTATAGCCTCTTCAAGTGATTTTCCTTCTTTGCCCAACACTCTACGCCTAACGTCAACATTACTTACCTTATTATACCACCTAACGCGAGAAAGAGATCGTAAACATCTGTGGTCAAAAACAGACAATCTCTTCATGTGTTCCGCTCTCAATGGCCACGTCTCACTGCCATAGAGAAGGACGGAGCGAACTGCTGAGCAGTATACACGTCCCTTGGTTGACAGTCGGATGTCACGCCTACGCCAGAGACGGTGTAAGTTAGCGAAAGCAGCCCTAGCTTTCTGGATCCGTGCTGTGATTTCGTCACCAATCAATCCGTTGGTGCTGATACAACCTCCTAAATAGGTGAAGTGGTCAACATGTTCTATCACTTCACTCCCTATCACTAAGCTTGGAGTTGACGTAGTCCAGTCCTGTAGCAGCATCTTACATTTCACAGGGGTGAATCGCATGCCAAACATACGAAGATTGCTGCTCAAGGTGTTCAGAAGACTCTGCATTTTGTCAGCGTCCTCCCCTAACAGGACTATGTCATCTGCATATTCTAAGTCCATAAGACTATTCCCTGGTAACAAGTCGATTCCTAAGTCGTTAAGTTCAGTTAAGGATACTTCCATTAGCATATCTATGATGAAGTTAAACAGAAAAGGGGAAAGTGGACATCCTTGACGGACACCACTGGTTGTTATCAATTCAGATGACAATTCCCCATAAGCCCTTACACAGCTACGTGAGTTTGAGTAGAGTGCCTTGATTAGTGCAATGTACTTTCTTGGCACTCCCTTCATAGTCAAACATTGCCATAGAACCTCTCGATCCACGGAGTCGAAGGCCGCCTTCAAGTCAAGAAATATGGCAATTGTTGGACGCCTAAAAGTGTGCCTATGTTCTAGGATCTGTCGGAGAGTGGAGATATGATCTATGCACCCTCTACCTGGCCTAAAGCCCGCTTGATTTTCCCTCGTTTGTTCCTCCCGAGTTCGGCTTAGTCTGTTCATGATTACTGAGCCTAGGATTTTAGAGACTATGTTCGTTAGGCTGATTCCTCTATGATTGTCACATGAGGACTTATCTCCCTTCTTGAATACTGGTATGATAAGTGACTTACCCCAGTCTGATGGAACCGTCTCTGATTCCCAGACGTTACCTAGTACCTTAGTTAAACTATATACTAGCATGTCACCCCCATATTTAAACACCTCCGGAATAATTCCGTCGGGTCCTGCCGCTTTGCCTCGTTTCAAATTACAAATAGATTTTGTGACCTCACTTACAGATGGTGGGCCAGTGTCTATATCCCATTCGGGTGTGTGCTGGATGGCGGGGAGGCTCAGTGTGGCTGTAGGCAAGTTAAACTGTTCCTCGAAGTGTTCTTTCCAGCGTTCGAGGCGTCTATCCTGAGAGCTAATTAAGGAGCCATTTTTCTCACAAATAGTCTCACTTATGATTTGCCTTCTCCCACCCGTTTCCCTGATGAGTCTAAAGAGTTGCCTAGTGTTGCCTATCGCCGATGCTTTTTCCATCTCCTTCGCCTTTGCCAACCACCACTGTTCACGGTCCTTGCGGAGACTTTTCGTAAGTTTTCTTTTGTGCAGCTTTCTCTCCCCATTGAATTCGGAGCTCGCTGGAATAAGTCTTCTAGCATCTATCAGTTCGGATGAGGCAGTCGAAATCCAATGTTTTTTACTCACCTTTGGATTTACCTTATTCACAGCTTTTACAGCTGTATCTATGGCTGACTGAATATTTTTCCAGGCTTCTTCAGGATGAGCGTAGCTGTCAAACTCAGATATGTGTTTAGCTAGTTCTTCCTCAAATAGGGACTTAGTTTCCTGATCGAGCTGGGGACGTGATGGTTTTACCGCCAGCTGTTTCCTACGTCCGTTCAGTCGTAAGCACACACGAGCGCGGACCAGTGCGTGATCGGTATCTACACATGTGTTCCAGAAGGAGCGACAATCTCCTACCGACCCACGCCAACGATAGCTTATTGCTATGTGGGCTATTTGTGTCCAGCGTTGATTTGATGATGGAGGTCGCCAGGTAAGACAGTGTCTCTCCTTGTGTTTGAAGTTAGGGCTTACAAGAAACAAGTGATTATCTGAACAGAACTGTAGGAGACGGTCACCGTTTTCGGTTCGCTGGCACGGAATTCCGTATGTGCCACCGACATTCTTCTCAGATTGACACAATTTCCCCACTTGAGCATTAAAGTCACCAGCTAAAACGACTATATCTGAGCGTTTAGCCTTTCGCAGCAAACTAGACAGCTTTTGGTAGAACTCATCCTTCGTTTCATCCGAACTGCAGTCAGTGGGGGCGTAGGCGGAGATTACGAAAAGGCATCGGCGAGTAGTGCAGTCCTTTCTCCTTTTCACTGATCCGTTCAGACGGACAGCACACATTCGGCTATCTACCGGGATCCAGTCAAGTAATGTCTTTTCTGCCCTAGTACTCAGAGCTATCCCAACACCAGCTAATCCTCGTGAGCTAGCCGTCTCATCTAAAGACACCCTCAAGGTGAATTTTGCAGATTCATCCTGTTGGCCAGGTGGGGTTAGGTGAATAACCACACTTGGGTCCTGTATGCGTGTTTCTGAAACACAACATACATCAATGGCTCGGGATGCCAGAGTCTTGGCTAGTGATGCCTGTTGTCCTATTTGGCAAAGTGTCCTAACATTAAATGCCCCTATATGAAATTGGTGACGTGGCTTTAGGAGACTATCGATGGTGGCTTTTTGGCTTCCATCGTTATCAGTGCAAACAGAGTGAAGAGGAAGTGAAGAGCCATTAAGTAGAGGAGTTGCAGTAGTAGAAGGAAGGCAAGATAATAGGGATGAAGATGAAGACAAAGGTGAGTGAGGATTAGAGAGGTTTCGCGTGCACTTCGGATTGTTACTTCCCGGCTGCCCACACCGTGGAAGTTGGTTGCGTGACCGCAGAGCCCAGGGGAGGCCGGTCACACACGGCCTGTTTTTGTTTGTTGTTTTTTATTTGGTGTGTCTCAGTAGCGTATTTATCACTTCTGCCCTGTGACATGGCAGCAGAAAGCGCGGTCGTTGTTAATCCGGGCCCCGACCGATCCGGCATGATATTTTGTGATTTGTTTGAAGTCATAGGATTGGATTGGGTAACTGCTTTTAGTCTAACCGCTATCCAAACAACCTTCCTGGCATGGTAGGACCTGCAGGAACATAAGTTCCAGCCAGTATAGCTTGTTGGGTCATTGCGGTGTTCAAGCCCGACCACCACGTCAAGGTAGCAGCTTTCGGTCGGGTATATGCTACCTCGTTAAAATATAGTCACTTAAGTGAACTTTGTGTGTCGGTGGCACAGCAGTAGAATGCTCGCCAACAACGCACGTGGTTCGGGGTTCGATCCCCGGTCGATGCACTCCCAAACCTCGCTAATCCAGTAATAAGACTTGCAAAGAGGGAAGGTTGGGCATGAGGCTAGCAACCCCGTCCTGTAAAAAATAAGACCACTGCTACCGAAAATTCAAAGCTCTAGAGTGAAACTCTATGTTCCACTGCAAAAGTAAAGGAACGAAAGTAGAATTAAGTGAATTTTAAATGTGTTCTTCACATACTACAGCTTGTGCTACGGGGTAGTATCATTACCTCCCGTGCAATATGCGTGGCTCATAGCCTAGCACATGGATAATATGTTTCTCTCAACTAACTAACTAGTTATTCTGCCCAAGAACTCATATCTATGATTTAATTGTCTACTGAATTAAAAGAAAGATGGACTATTTTCGTTTGCGGGAAGTGTTTTCTTTTCGTCTCAGATGGTTTTGTCTAACGACGTTTTTGTGCAAAGCTCTTTTATGTGGAGAGATGATGAGTTCAATGCTAGTGACCGAATAACTAGCCAATCACGAAGCCAATGTACATTTTCATGTTAAGTCTGATTTTCACTTGAATCTGAGATTGTCCTGAGATGAAGTGAAATAAGACTATTAAGCAAAACAACACTAGTTTCTATATTAACAACAATTTCGATATGCGTAAATATTACTAGTTCGACTAGTTAAAAACAAGATTGGTGGATAACTTCCCTAGTTGATAATAAATCACCATTTCTTTAAAATTTAAAGGTTAACCAATTTCACATTCCTTGTTTTGTTGTTGTAAAATCTTTTAACCGTAGGTCGCATTCATCTACACATCGACAAGATAGAAGAAGACAAGAAAATCATGATGGTGATGATCCTGGAGATGACGAAGATGATGGAAACGATGATATAGATGATGAACTGGATAGTTGGAGTGCTGCTGTACAACATCAAGCAGAACTTTTTAACAGACAAACATCATCAGAATCTGTGACAAAGAAACGATGCATTCGACAAAACTCATATTTTTCAGACGAAGAGGATTTCGAAGAAACATAAACCCTTCAGTAGTCAGTTCTTCAATGGACTGATCTTCTTTTTTTCTTTCTCTTTCTCTCACTTTTCCTCCCTCAAATTTCTATGCTTCATTTGTTTTTCACTCGATGTTTTTTGTCATCGTTATTGTAGACTCTGTGAACGGTTGAATGTGGGCGTGATGACATTCGAATTCGTATTGAGAGGAATGCTTTCTATAGAATTTTATTTGTAAATAGATCCCTCCTTAATGGTCATCAATTCATATATTTGTATTGAAGAGTGTAAATAAAAACTGTCTTCATTACTGATAAATTCTTAGTTTGTTATAATAATAATAATAACTTTGTTCTGGACAGTATATGTAAAAAGTGCAGAATTTTTAGAGGAGTTTATTGCACGATATTTTCCCTTCGTACAATATCTTCAAGCAAAACATTAATTGACAGTATATCCTGAGACACAATGGTCTCTGAGCTGAAGCACAAACCATTCCATTATGATATATCTGCTTTGTCTCCTTCGAAAAATCCACGATATTTGGTTGAAAGCCAATTGTAAGATGTTCATAAGTACATTTTGAGACGCAAGGACATAACTGAAAAACAGTTATCTCATGTATTGAGATACACTGACACACACAATCAGGCTATTCCTCAAGTTTACTAGGAACTTGCGAAACAGAAGCTTGTAAACATTTTAAATACACATAAGAGTAGATAATACCAATAGAGGTCATATCTCAACCGATTAAAACAAACCGAATGAGAGAAAATATATGCAATAGAGAGATGGAAGTTTTTGGTAGCCCAAGTTTTAAGCGGGCCGCCAACGTTAATGGGTAATCGTAAAGCAGTATTACTAACTAAGGAGTCGTAGTCAAAGCAATTTTAACAATGTCGCTCCTATTTACATCACTGCACTGTGAGACATAATCGTACATTACGGCATACTAAAGCTTTATGAAAAGTGGGTAGGTAACTGATGGACAATTTATAAAATAAAATGGTAATGGAATGTCTAGCGGGTTAAGTGCGTCGGTGGCACAGTGGTTAGGACTCTCGCCGACCACGCACGTGGTCCGGGGTTCGATCCCCTGCCGACGCACACTTGATATCTATGGTCGGCCTGAAAAATCTGGGCTACCGATATCACATGCTGAAAATTCCATACCTGTACCAAAAAATACGGTGTGGAATCAAGCTGTAATTAAAAAAATTATTAAATGGATTTTAAATAAATCAACCAAAGTAATCAGTTCCTCTGTCTATTGGAACTTCGCCGCTTATGTATTATTACTCCTTCCTATTCGCTACTGTTTCTGAGGATGGTGGTATATTGATCTAAGGTCAGACATCTTTTGATCAAGTTGTGTGGGCATCCATCTTTCTGAAGGACCCATTGTTTCTTCTTTATTCTTCTCAAGGTGCGAATACTGAGGTTCATCGTCGATCTTTTGAATAATGTTTGTTACATGGCTCCTTTGAATACTGTTGTTACTGAGTATTTTTCTCTGACGTCCTCCTGTATGCCTGTGTTTCCAATTTTATCTTATTTAACTAAGCGATACAGAAACACGATTTAGCTGTTTGATTCATCTCACTTAGATTCGATTTTGATAGTGTTATTGTGTAAGTTGTGCTTTCATACGGTGACAAATGCGTTATCTACGTAATGCACTCAGATCTTTGATTTGATTATTGGTAGGATTATGGCTTCTGTCTTTTGAAATAAAGCATTGTCAATTATTCATTATGAAGACAGTTGTTGTTCCAGTGGCTGAATGGTGAACGGGATCATGTTGTAACTTGAATGTCCTATGTTCCATTCACGATGGAGTCATGTGTTCGTACTGCTAAAGAGTTCCAAACTAGGATCAGATAACCATCCGGTACCCCATGATTGTGTGTGTGTGTGTCGGTGGTTCAGTGGCACAATGCTCGCCAACTGCACGCACTGTCCTCAGTTCCATTCCTGGCCGACGCATCCATTTACTTCTCCTAGTTCACCAGCTATAGTAAGCCCGCCAAAATGAGAAGGTTGATTGTCTCGCTAGCAATCCCATCACGTAAAATCAACACCAATGCTGGTGAAACTTCAAAACTTGAAACCTTATGTTCCACTCCAAATACAAACTTCGAAGTGTACAAGGCCATGGCATTTAAGAACACCCATTATTTTACCTCTCTTCAGTTGTTTTGTGTTTAGTTTTCTGTAGAATTCTTCAAGTACAATTTAAGCGGTTCCTGAGGGTGAAACCGTTTGTCAAGAATATATATATATACAGTAGAATCGGAGTAGATTACGTCCATTAGGATTTATTCACCAGCAGCATTCTTTTGTGATTCTCCGCGCTTTGAACTTATGATCCTTTGATTGGATCAACTTATGCGACATGCTGGTATAAGTTATTGTCTTCGGATAAGTTCCCAAGCTTCTTATTTTAGTCCTTTTCGATGGCCACTACAGTTTTCCTTTTGCGTTACGTATTATTAATGAGAGTTTTGCATTTAAACTGCTGAGGGAAGACAGTAACAAAAACGTATCAGTTTTTTATAGACAAATTGTCTGGAAAATCCCTCCTGGACGATCTATTTATAATACTTATACTTATTTAGACTTTTCAACTAACCTTGTAATTATTACGCTGTTTTCCTTTATATTATGTATCATTTGAAATTCACATATGACGTGTTGATTTTGACCTGTACTATTTGCCACTGTCCTTGTTCAATCCCTTATTGTAATTCTTCTCTTTGTGGTTGCGCACACATTGACAGTGTGTTTGGATGCATGAAGGCCATTCTGTCTGTGGGAAGCCTTGGTGTGTAATTCTTGTGGAAAGAGCTCTTGATCCCCCCTCGTTGGGAATATTCTCCTTGATTCTAAAATACCTTTTACAGTTGGACTTTGGTTAACTAATTTTGTCTTACAGTACTTGTTTTGTATTTAGAAACCTACACTACCTGTGTAGTTGCCCCACAGCACTGTTGAGGTAAATTTTAGTTTTGATGTTATTATTGTTTAATAGAACCACTGAAATATTGGAGAATAATCGTCTTTTCCCTGCCTTTGGAGTGTTTCGTGATAGCGCGTGTCTCAATGAAGTTTTGTCAGCTATACAGTAGAACTTAGAGATCAGTTTCTTGTGTTCAGATCATAACCGAATAAATTTGATCGTTACATCAGTGGTGTTAAAAAACATTACTAGTGAGATATTATGAAACCTTGAGTTCTTCACATTCAGTGGTCATGTCGTAGAATCTATCTGACTGTTGTATTACACATCCTGTCCTTAGTGGGCGTTACAAATACTCTAAGGTGACGGACAATTCGCGCCAAGTAACTTTACCTTGTACCATTTGTTCATAAATTCAACAAGCGATGGAAGAATCAACTTGAAATGATCAGTGAGTGGTGAAAAGCTATCCACCTGTACTAGATATGTAAGTATAAAGTTAATTAGCAACTGTCACTTAACCAATATTATTCTTTGAAGGGATTTAATAACTTTTTTCTACTGACTTTAACTAACATATATAACAGACTTACAATCTGAAATTGTGTTTATCAATGACAGAGAAGAACAATTACTCTTATTTTACAATTAATTCTGTATGATTTATTCTGTTAATATTGTTGTTGAAGAAACCACTCACATCCTAATTATGGTGTCGTTACTGGATTTTCCATCGTTTACAGTTCAGGTTCTCATTGACAGGTCTAACCAAAATGAAACTTGGGTGTGTCAATATTAGTGCTTTAATTATTTTCCATGAATGATTTCATATATTTTATGGTTGAAAATGAAATTTATAACTCTAATAAGAGGATATCTCAATTCAGATACGGAAAATAATGTGTTTTGTGGATTTATCTGCTTTTGATTCATAACTTGCATCATTTGGCTTCGTTATCCTTGAAACTTTCAGGATCCTTTACGAGAAGACTAGTGTGTTTCCTTTTCAAATTGGTGTATTACTTACAAACTTTTATGAACTTCGAACACCTTCGGGAAAGTGATTATAATTAGTGGACAAGGAGTTGGAACGCAATCTCACCCATATATATATATATATAATTCTAAGCGTAGGCGGTTTAGTGATAAAGTAGTTGCCAACCACCCATGCGGTTAAAGGTTCGACATCCGGCCGACTCACTCCTTAACTTCGTCTGGCCGATAGAGTGGGAAGGTTGGACGTGAGTCTTCACAAACCATAAAAGGCTGCATTGCTACTAAAAAGTCAGAGCTCAAGTTTGGAGCCCTATGTTCCGTGCAGAATGTGAAAGCATGTAAAGGAAGAACTTCAGACCAGTTTGCCAAATGAAACTTTGTAATTACTTATTTTCTATAGTTGGTTTGTAAGGATTAGTTTTGTTTTTACGAGTTGATCACGGATTGATATCAGTTAGAGAACCATTGGAAACCACCCAGCGAGTACTGGACAGCTGTTTCATCTTAGTTTGGAATCATCGACAGTACGCACCCACCACCAGGGTTCGAACCCAGGACCTTCTGGTTACAAGGCAAGTTCGTATACCATTCAGACATCGGCACCCGATTCAATGACCAGTCCATCAATTCTAACTTCTATCAATTCGTGATGGGCCATTGAATCGGGTTCCAGTGGCTGAATGGTATACAAACTTGACTTGTAACCAGAAGGTCCTGGGTTTGAACCTGGCGGTGGGCGCGTACTGCCGATGATTCCCAAACTAGGATGAAACAGCTGTCCAGTGCTCCCTGGCTGGTTTTCAATGGTTCTCTAACTGATATCAATCCGTGATCAACACGTAAAATTTCTTATTTCACTAAATCTGAGATTGCTTTTTAATAATAAATTACTCGCTTTTGTTCTATAGTGCGTGTTTTATCGGTTGAACAAAATTGATCATTGGCTGTAATAAATCTAAACAATGATGGTATGGGTGCTTTCATCTAGTTGTATGTAGGCATTCTAGTTATATACATATCGCTTATGTTACTACAAGCATCATTTCATTTAAACGTTACGATACATTATTCTATAAGTTTAACATATATATTTTCAGTTCTAGACTCTTGGTTTGTAGGGATTTGTTTGATTTCAAGATTCATTTTTATCCCGAAACGAAATAATTTATAAAACTACTGAAGCAGGGGTTAGCTGTTTCGTCTAATCTTAGAACTCTTCGATAATATGCACCCATGAACTCATCGGACAACTGAGGGGAGTTTGAATTGATTGGCCATTAAAACTCGACACAATAGCTGAACGGTAGCGTATCTTGAACGTCTATAGTTGGATCTGGGATAGAGTCATGTTGGCGTATTGCTGAAGAGTCCCAGACTAAAGACGAAACAGTTGTCTCATACTTATTGATTTTGCAGTGATTCTCTAATTGGTGTGAGTTCATTATGAGGTCTACTTCATGAAACATAATTTTAAATTATTTCAAATTACAAGATCTTAAGACATTTTATATTTGTATTCTTAATGTCATTCTGATAAACCATCGTGTTTTGGTTGTGCATTTAAAATGATATATAACGGCTGATATTATTCCATTATTTATGTTCAACATTGATTTAATTCTTATATGACTCAAAAATTATCAATAAATAAAGTGATTACAATTCATTTCCTCTAGTTAATCTGATGACCTTGTTAGGTATATTTCCTGAATAACATAATTTTATTTATTGGACCTTGTATTGTTTTAATTCTCCTCCCATAAAAAGGCGTGTACTTTGCTTATACTTATCTGTTATCCTTGTGTGCGTGCGTATGCGGAAATAACTCATTCTGCCTGGAGTAAAACTGATGAGTCATTAATGCATAAATTTCGAAATTCAGGCTATTCTAGATTCTTATCTAACTTATTTACACCTAATTGTTTTATTTCACGTATTTTCATGAAACAACTAATTACTGTGGATAAAATTTGATCTTATCATCATCAAGATTTGATTAACCTGTCGTTTAATGCTAATATAAAGGTGAAAACGCAGTAAATTTCACTTTCAATTAGGTGGTGATTTCGTATTTTAAATATTTATTTATTTATTTTATTTATTTAAACGCAGAAAAACTTGGTACAATATAGCACCAAGAAAGATGCGCCACACAACATTGTGTGCGGGCTGAGATACTGCCCGGGCGCCCAGACCGAAGCAGGTGATTTTCCTAAGGGAACACCCCCCGAGCCTTTGACTTGGAGTCTAATCCGCAAGGCAGCGGAGCTGCGTTCCCATGGTTGCCGGTGACCCATATGGGTTCATACGCCATTTGATCCGATTGGATTCTGGAGCCCATGTACCCCATGGTAACTGCTTTTAGTCTAACCGCTATCCAAACAACATTCGTGACATGGTAGGACCTGCAGGGACATGAGTCCCAGCCAGTTTAGCTTGTTGGGTCACTGCGGAAATCAAGCCCGACCACCACGGCAAGGTAGCAGTTATCGGTCGCGGTATTTTAAATAACTGGTTTACTGACGTTTCTGCGAATTCACTTGCTCATACGATTGAAGGCATCTATTAATGTGTGATTTGATTTTTTGTGTGCTTTTATGTGATACCTCATGGAGGTGTCGCTCATTGATTCAAGCAATTTACCTACAATCAGTAGTTCTCAGATTCTAATCTTACTTGACTTTAGCTCATGCACCTAGGTAGCATCATCATCTGTCACAGAATAAGTGTGGCTTAAAGCCTGACACATGAGAAATCTGTTCGAATGTTTGGCATGCGATTCGCTCCTGCCAAACGCAAGATGATGTTACACGGTTGGACTACACCGACTCCTAGACGAGAAATAGGAAGTGAAGTGGTAGAGCACGTTGACCACTTCACTTATTTGGGAAGTACCATCAGACCCAACAGGTTGATCTCTGACGAAATCTCAGAACGGATACAGAGGGCTAGTTTCTCATATGCCAGTTTACGCCGTCTCTAGCGTAGACGTGATATCCGACTATCGACCAAAGGACGTGTGTACTGCTCATCAGTCCGCTCCGTCCTCCTTTATGGCTGTGAGACCTGGTCATTGAGAGTGGAAGACATGAAAAGATTAGCTGTCTTTGGTCATTGGTGTCTGCGTTATATCTCCCGCGTGAAGTGGTATAATAAGGTGAGCAATATTGAGGTTAAGCGTCGAGTTCTAGGTAAGGAGGGGAAATCAATTGACGAGGCTGTGAAATTACATCGACTGAGATGGTTGGGACATGTGTTACGTATGCTTAGTCATCGCCTTCCTCGACGGGCAATGTTAGCTGACACAGGGTCAGGTTGGAAAAGAGCTAGCGGCGGTCAAACGAAACCATGGTACCAGTCAATGAAATCCACAACAGTTAGTCTAAGCCACGTAGGAAGGTGTAGACTTCCTGACTGGTTGGGGTCCTCAGGACGGTAAAAACCAATGGTTGGAAACAATTGGTGACATGGCTCAAAATCGTTTTGTGGCGCAGATGCATCCACTCCTTGTGACTTATGATTTCCAATGAAACTGTTTTGTTCTTCGTTATTACTATTTTTTGTCTCACACCTCTGTTTACTGTCTTTATTATGCATTTCTCCTACTTTCTTCTCTTGCTTTGTGTGCTACATGGAGTGTGGCGACGTGAACTGCCGCACATCTGTGCAAAGTACTATGTCGAAAACAGACAGAGAGACAGAAATCTGTTCATGCTAAATGAATTCTCACAGTTGAACCATATGACTATACTTAATTCCTACCTTGACTTCGCTGTTGACTAATGCAGCCTATTAGTTGGAAGTGTTAGCGTTCCAAGTTTAGTTGTATGTGGAAAAGTTACTTGCCGTTAATTTTACATAACGACAGTGCTGTATTATGTACTCAGAGAATTTGGAAAACTTGAACTATAGTATTTCCGCTCAGCAGATAAATAATGATGTGTCGTAGTGTTACTGGGTTGCGGGCTCGTCTAACCATAATGTGCGTCCAAACACGACGCCATAACCAAATCATCACTTGAAAATATCCTCCACACTGAGATAGACATGAAAGTCAAACTGGGGAAAGCGACGACGACCGACAATAACAACCACCTAGGTCCAAGGCTTCCTGCCGATTGCCTCCAACCATCTAATACCAACAATTCACAGTGCACCGTAATGGCAAGCCACCTAGCATGGTGGCCATGCTGCAAGCTTGACTGATAGGATTCAGTCTGCAGCGAAGATAGGACTAGACACATCACACTAGTTACTGACAAGTGTGCAATCGAAAATATCCAGTACAGTCCTACAGGAGGTCAATCGCGAACCTGAATATCTCAGTGGTAACGTCTCTGACTGCAGCACTGGGTGACGCGGGTTTGAATCTCAGGAGGGACATCAATTCCTTCAACGTTGCAGATACGCCTTGCTAATGAGTGCCAACTGGCACGAAACCTACGTCCAAGGCTTCCTGCCGATTGCTTCCAACCATCTAATACAGCAACGTTTGTTAAATAAAACACATGGAATATGATATTTACAAAACCTCAGAAATTCAAGCTGTGAATAAATAAACGAGTCTGATCGGCTGTATATTACCAAAAACTCTCAGAAAAATAAGCCTTAAATAAACGAATCAAAACTGTCCAGTGTAGATGCATGCATGAACCGTGACTTCACGGATGACAAAGAAGCTTATCCCTCCTTATATGTCCACAATAAGACGCTCCTTAATTTTAATCACCCTATAATTGTGAATGCACAATTCTGAAGAACCCCAAAGTAAAGTGAACCTGATGTTAGGTGTTCATCGATTCGTATTCAGATGTCGACTGTTAATAAAAACTAATTTGAATTCAAGTAACTGTTTATAAAATTCCTGACAGAATCAAAAAACTACTAAGAATGATACTTGGTACATGAAAAATCTTTTCAAGTGTTGCGGACTAAACGGCTAAGCTCGTTTATACGCAAATAAAAAGGACAAAACAAATACAAACATGTATGCATGTAGAGAGGAATTCAGTCCACAGAAATTAATATACGTATAAAATACAGTTACTTGGTGAGTTATAATTGTCCCAAAATACACAAGTAAAGACGTACAGAATTGTAGTGATGAAGTAGTCTTTTTTCGGGTATGCAGTCGCTCACTCCACGTAAGAGTATGCCAACAGCCTGAGGGTACTCGTGGAGAGAAAAGGAGATTGAAGCAAAGGATCCGAATGTGGATGCATGGATCAGGTACGAGCCAGAGATGAGTAGCAATAGTTGAAATTTTGTGCCGTTTCTATAGAGGCTTCTGATTGGTCAAACTCGTCGTTGTCAAGGTCATTTATCCGTTCGCCAAGTAGTTTCGGTTTGGGCTGCTATAGTTTAGAGTCACCGTGGAAAGCAAGAAGCTGAAGAGGGAAGTTGTGCCGTCAGTACTGCGCGCTGAACCAGGTCGTGTCCTTATTCAATCTCAGTTAACAACCATGATACGGAGTGAATTCATTATTTTTACTATTTTACAATGAACGCATAATTTGATATTTTTCGGCCTCCACACAAGATAACTGAGTTCTAACTAACTAATCAAACCGTGTTTCAATGTCTGACTGTTAGTCTGAAATCAATGAACTATTCTTCTAGTGTTTCATAACCCAATTTTGTTAGTTTATTCATATTCAAATGAGATGCGAACTCTCCATTGATATCTAGCGGTAGTTGCTAGTTGAACACGTATCCTCTCATCGAATTCTCTTTAACTCGTTTCAACTTAAAGTTGAGTTTAGTATGTCATATCATACTGCTTCCTAGATTACTTGGTGAGTAATATGGATTTGAATCTACTGTTAAGTACACGATTGAATTCTACGAGGAAATTATTTCACATAATATATATATATAAACGTTGAGAATATCTAAGGTAACCTTGAATTGCAAGGCTGCTTATGATGTAATAAGCAGTGACTGAAGGTAGCCAGTATGGTGACAAAAAGACATGATAGTTGGACATTATCTGTAATAGTTGAATGAATTAATGACCTAGTTAACATCTGTATGCGGTAAGTCAGACAGCGGAGCGCAGGAGTTCACTGATTCAAATCCTGACGCAACCGAGATCTTACCTTTTGATTTCAGTCATGATGATAAGTCGATCACTTCCGTTATATAAATCAATAAAAGGAAAGACCTAACATTTAAATATTATTGCATACTCAGAGAAGCATTGAGCTGCATCCTAGTGGATTACAGCTTTTGTAACCGGTAGGTACTGGGCTTGACATCCAAAGGGGTCATGGGTGCGTACTGGTGAAGAGTCCCAAAACTAGGACGAAACAGCTGTCCAATACTCTTGTTTCTATGGTTCTTTAACTGGAGTTAATTCATGATCAAATTTAAATAATTGTTTACTTATTCACTGGAGTTTAAAAAACTCACCACATTAAAGAATTAACACATGATTAACTAAATATGCTTCTGTATTCTAGATATAGACATTAATAGAAGTGAACAATAATCATAATACTGAATTGTTCACCTGTTGAGTACAAAACAATGCTTCAACTTTTATTTATTATTATAATCAGTAAGTAATTGTGTTCTTGTTGTTAAATTTATGCATAATTTTATAGGTTAAATTCAGCAGATGGATAAGCATGAAAAGTTTCAATAGATTTCTTGTATATACTAGAAGAGATAAGAGCGTAAGAGTGAATTTCCGATTTTCAATGATTTTACAATTTTCATAGTTAAGTTGATTGTAAAAACTACTATAATAACACTGCCTTTGTTTACACCTAGGAATCTTTTCTAATCACTAATACTTTATTTTTAGATAAAAAAATTCCTGAACTAAATCTGTCAGTGGTTGGTTTTTAAGTTTATGATGAACAATATATATACATATATATATATATATACATATATATATATATATATATATATATATATATATGACAGCTATAAACCTTCTGAGCTGTTTGACAACGGGATATCCAAAGGCTTTCATGATATATTCATTTTGACTTAACAGATAACTTTCTTAATAGAGTCTGTGAACCTGTCATTCTGTAGTTTAAAATAAGCATACGCTTTAGTGATTTAGTTTGTCTGTTTAATATATTACTAATCAACCAAACAAGTAGCGATTCCTAAAGTCATTAAGTAATCTAAGAAATATATACTTGAAACTCATTTATTTTAAATAAAAAGCAGTGTTAAATATTGACTTTCAGAAATAAAATAATTAACAACTTGAACCAGCTTTCTCAAACTTTATAATAATTTCAACGATTCAAAATTATTATTATTATTTCCTTGGGTTCCAAGTGGAGCATAGAGCTTCAACAACAAATCACCATTTGTCCTATTCTTTGTGTCCTCGTAATCGGCCCAGGTTCCATGTCTTCTCTTCTGACATTTATTCATGTCACCCACTCGGGTTCTCCTCAAGGGCCTCGCGCCATGCCACCCGATGCTCTCTACAGCGCCTGTTCAATTCATCTCAATTTTGATAGGTTGGAGGATTTCATCATGAGCTGACATAAGTTAGAGAACCATTGGAAAACCTGAGAGTACTGGACAGCTGTTTCGTCCTAGTTTCGCACTCTTTACATCAGTACTCACCTACCCCCAGGGCTCGAACCTAGGACCTGAGGTTCTAGTGGGAAGCCGTGACATAGCAGCAGGTCGAAGGTGAGGACAGTTACTCATCGAAGAAGACAATGCGAAGTGGTCGCGCTATACCGTGAATTGTCAGAGGTTGGAATTCATAGGCCACTGGATCGGGACCCAGTGGCTTAATGGTCTACGAGCTCGTCCTTGTAACCAGAAGGTCCTGGGTTTGAACCCTTGCGGTGGGTGCGTACTGCAAAAGAGTCTCAAACTGGGACGAAACAGCTGTCCATTACTCCCAGGTTTTCCAATGGTTCTCTAACTGATGTCAGCTCATGATGAAATCCTCCAACCAATCAAACGAAACCCTTACAAAACCAATATTTGGAAATTCATCTCCATTTTCTTCGCAATGTTTGTTGAGTAATAGGTTCTTGGTTGGTTTCTACCCAGAGTTTCTTGTTGCCAATTTTTTCCGGTTAGCCATCTGATCTTCAGCATGAAGCTAGCGAAGGCAGCCGTTGATGAAAGTTTGCAGCCGGTTGGAAATGCTTTTCTTAACGTGATGGACCAGTTCCTGATCCATGTGGAATAACTGACTTAACCTTGGTATTCAAAATGCGAATTTTATTTTTTACACTAAGTGTAGAAGATTCCCAAACTAACTTCGAAGTGTTGAAGGTCTGTCTTACCTTTCGGATCATGGTTGGTTTTGACATCTTCGTCCACGCTATTGCCTGTAGTAAAAACGATTCTACCTAGATAAGTGAGGGAACTGACCTCTTTCAAATTCCTCCCGTAGATAGTTATTGATGCAGTTGGTTGTTTACTTTCATCATTTCCATCTTCTCTGTGTTCACCTGGAGTCCTGTCTTCGCTGCCAGCCTCTTCAGCCAGTTTGTTGGTTTACTCCTGCAAGTCTTCCAATTTATATGACACTAGACATAAATCGTTCGGGAAATCTAGATTTTCTGGAGTCTTCTTATCGGTTGTCCAGCGTATTCCTGTCTTCCTGCTCCCCACAGTCTGACTCATAATCCAGTCCACCCCAATTAAGAATATCATTGGTTATAATAGGCAGCTTTGTCTTACTCCCCTATTCACTTCGAACACCTCATTGAGTACTCCGTTGTGGATCATCTGACACGTGGCATTGTCATATAATTGTTGAATGAGGTTGATAAAGATTTGGGCACTGTACGTCATAGTGTTGAAGTAGTTTCTAAATTACTTCTTGGTCAACGCTGTCGAAGGCCTTTTCGAAGTCAATAAAGCTGTTGAGGTGGGGGTTTGACTGCTATTCTATGCTTTGTTCGATGACGATGCATGCAGTTGCAATTTGATCAGCACATTAGTTGCCTTCCCTGAATCCAGCTTGTTCCGGTTGGTGGAGTTCTGCATCCAGTGCATCTTTTATTCTCTCCAGGTTAATGCGACATAGTATTTTACTTGGCGTGTACAAGAGCATTATTCCACGCCAGTTCTTGCGGAGTGAGGGGTAAGTTGCCCTTCTTTGGCAGCTTGACAAGGTAGCCAGCCTTTCTTCCAATCAGTAGGCACCCTTCCTTCTTAACAAACCCTCTGCAATAATGGCGTGAGCACATCTGCCACAGTCTCTGGGTCTGTTTTCGGTGCTTCGGGGGGGCGGTGGATTCCGTCTAATCCTGCTGCCTTCTCTGATTTCAGTAGTTTGATTGCATCCAAGATTTTCGCTTTTGTTGGTGGGTTGGTGTCCACTGGCAGGCAGTTCTGTGCGTGCTGTTGGTGGTATTTCTGCTCGAGCTACATGTCATGATCGATCCAAGAATCCTTTGAAGTGATCAACCCATTGTTTGATTTGTCTCTCCTCTTTGGTGATTAGGTTTCCTTCACCATACTTAGGTTAAAAAGCTTACTGGCAAAAAATTTCCAAGGAGACATTCAAATGACATCATACGCCAGGTCCTCGGTCGGAACCCTAGTTAGTTAGATGTTTGAGAGTGAAGTGAAGGAGATCATGGGAAAAGGAAATGAAGGATTGTGCGCAGTAGTGAAGCCATTTGAAAGTGGTAGCAGAGAACTACGTTTAGTCGAAGTGCGCTTCTGAAGTCGTATTCTCTTCTCGGAGCGCAAGGAAATAACAATAAGAATATAAAGGGATATCAATTGAGGGACAGTACAAGCGTACGAATTTACTGTTTAGGGACCTCATTTCAGGACGTTGTGGTGCTCACACATAAACTCAGAGCAATGCTGAAAGGAGAAAAAATATTTTTAAACTTTCTGTAATAATTATCATTTGTTAGGTAAGTTCAGGGGGAGAAAATATTGAGTTTTAATTATTTCTGCCAAATGGAATCACATTTTCTGAATGTTAGTTTTATCGGCTGAGGTGAAACTTAAGAGATAATAAATTTAAAAGACTGATTAATAAACAAAAAATAGCATTTTGATTGGTTTTGTGGGGTAGGGTCGCTAGCCCGACGCCCATTCCCTCCCTCTTTAACCAGGCTTGGCACCGGCTAGTAAACTAGGCGAGGTTATCATTGTCTGATATTTAAAATAAACTTATCTAATATTGAATGAAACAAACAGTGTTCAAGTTTCATTTCATTTTAGGGTGATTAAAGGCCATAATTAACCCTTAATCATGTTGAAACGGTTATATATTGTTTTGTATACTGAAAGGTTAATGTAATCTCACTAATAATTTTAGAAGCTATTATGTATTTCAGAATGAGTTTATAGTCAGAAATAAGAGTGTGTTATCTCATTTCTTTTCTTTAAATTATTATCACTCTGAAAACGGGACCGCACAGATGGCTTCGCGTGCAACGCAGATAACACACCCAAATGATAGTTGCTACTCTGATGATATTCCACACGCAAATAGACTGTGTGTAACTAGAATGAGATTGTTGTCCCATAGTCTCTGTCTTCATGAAAAAGAAATTCTCTTTTGTATTTCCACGATTTCGGTAGCCAGAAAGCTGTCTGGTCATATGTTTCCAAAAGCTCACGAAGTTCTTCTGTTCATCACTCACCATCTTCATCTCTCTGCTAAAATCCTTTTGTCGGTACTATTCTCAAGACAGTTTCTTTTTAACTAATTCTGCTATTAATACTGTTAACTTAGGCCAGAGAAACATCGTTCCCAGAATCTTGAAACTAGGCCACCAGCAGTGGGCTTGACCACCTAAATCTATGGTATCTAGGAGTTAGGATGTATGTCACACATGAATTCAAGTGTCATAATTCACTAATACTATTGAAGAGATAGTGCTGAGCTTAAGAGCAGAAAACGCTCTGTTCAACTTGATTTCAGTGGACAGTCCTCTGTTTGCTTTCCAGGTGAATGAAAGTGTAAGATTATGAAGAAGTCGTAATACTTGTTTATGCCTTTTCATAATCTCCACTTAAGCATACACTGACTGCTGTTACCTAGTTTGTTGTCAATAGAAAAACGCTCAGACCTAGTCGTTTATTGGGTGATTTTAGACTAAATTAGGGAGAGTGAGCCAGTCTGGAGTACATTGAAAATAACTGTTCAATCATATGCCGACGAATCAGTAATGGCCACTTCATGTGACCTGTAGGTGTACTGCATTTGTCCATTACTCAGCCTCAAGATGAATAAAATGTAAACTTCGGTCCTCCAGATTCACTTTTTTTTCCTTCACGTTCCCCAGTGGAACATAGGGCTTCAAGCTAGCGGCTTGAAGTTTCTGTAGCAGTGTTTATTTTACAGGATGGGGTTGCTAGCCTCATACCCAACCTTTCCTCTTCACCAGCATTATTTCTGGCTTAGCGAGGTAAAGGAGTGCGTCGGTGGCCGGGGATCGAACCCCGGACCACGTGCATGGTCGGTAAGCGTCCTAACCGTTATACCACCGACACACACACAATCTAATTAGTGCTGTACATTAAAGTGACCATCTAAAATGAAAAATCTTATGAGGAACGGAGTCGAGGGTTGCGTAAACTGTTTTAAAGAAGAGATACTACAGTCCAGTTCTTCTAAACAAATACATATACGTGTAAAACGCCTGGCCAAACCTATTTGGCAAGGGATGAGAAAACAGTAACGATTTGGTCAAATCCTGAACTTCTCATTGTACGTTGACTTAAGGGTAAATTTACGCCTGACTATACTCATACAGTACCGCCCTAATCGGTAAATCTCGTGACCAACCTTAAGGTACATTTTCACAGATTCACTTAGTTTGAACAAATTAGGAAAAGAAAAATCTTCCGGGTAAAATAAGAGATCATTTTTTGTTTCATTGAATTTACCAGTTATCTAACCCATTTAGATATTATCAAGTGACTTATTTTCAACAACAAATACCTTATTGAGTAAGGTTTAGCACTAATAACATTTTGTGCAATTGATATTAGTAAATAAATCCACCACTAGACTTACTTAAGAAACTCACATAATCTGCATTCCACCCGAAAAGTAACTGAACAATATCCGCTAACTGAAATATCCTGATGAAATCACAAAACATCCTTATAGTTTTCAATGAATGATAAACAAAACGATACCAGTTTTACTGACGTTTTCAATTGTCGTTTGCATTTGATTTAGATAGAATTCATCTTCTCAGAATCTGTACATCATACACTGGACCCTTAAGTAAGGTGTATATGGTCCTTCCAGTTCTTGAAAAGAAAGACAAAATATCATTGAAATATAAAATTTTTTTTAAAGGCTGAGACCTTTAAGGGCTAAGCTAATTTGTACAGACAAAGTACTGATTACTATTATTATTACTACTATTATTGGTACTATTATTGTTATCACCAAGTCCACTGTGAGACAATCTATGAAAAACACTTAGTAGACAAAACTGTTTATTAACTTCTCATGCATAAATAAGTAGACTGAATGATTTTGCTAAATGAATATGTGAAATTTAACAAAATCTCAAAGTGATTAATTCAAAGTTTACAACAAAACACTTCATGATTGAAAGCTTGTGAAAATATGAAGAGAAGCAATAACTACAATTATTGTAAATTTGTAGTTTAAGTTTAATTCACATATTTTTTTCATTACCACAAAATACATTAAAACTCAAATCAGATTACAATTCTTTCAGTGACCCATGGCATTTATTCAAACAGCGTTTAGGAACTCTGATGCTCAGGTCAGTGGGATAGTAACTATGACTCTGTTAAGGTTGCCAGTGCTTCGTCATTTAATATGCGATGCGTATGAGTGGATTAACGAGATTCCCACTGTCCCTGTCTACTTTCTAGCGAAACCACAGCCAAGGAAACAGGCTTGGCAGAATTACCGGGGAAAGAAAATTCTGTTGAGCTTGACTCTAGTCCGACTTTGTGAGGAGACATGACGGATGTAGAATAGGTGGGAGCTGGGTGCTTCGGTGCCTGGCATCAGTGAAATACCATTGCTGTTATTGTTTCTTCAATTATTCAGTGAAACGGGAAAGAAATGGCATTTTGGTGTGAAGCATATGCTGGCATACGTGATCTAACGCTGCGTGTGTCGGTGTCATGGTCATTTCAGATAAATCGTGGTGCAGATTGCGGTGTTTGACTCTTGATATGATGTGCGACCCATTCTGAAGACCATGTCAGACGGGAGGTTTGACTGGGGCGTTACGTCTGTCATATGGTGAGGCAGGCATTATATGGCGTTAGTCGTTTAATGGTAGAATGCTTGTCAACCACACAAGTGGTCCGGGATTCAATCCCAGCCCGACGCGCTCATAAACCTCTCTTAGTCGATAGTAAACCCTGTAAATAAGGGAGCGTTGGGTGTGAGACTAGCAGCCTAACCCCGTAAAAAGTACGACCACTACTGAGAATTCAAAGATCAACCTTGAAGCCCTGTGCTCCACTCGGGACTCAAAGCAATGAAAGAAAAGAAATAAAAGGAGATGTGATGCATTATGATTATCTAGATCCGATTCGCACAAGAGATGTCAGCCGAATTTGTATAAAATAGTCAAAGTGAAGTGAACAATTAACACCTAAACTGCTGACAATACGGTAGTAGTGTTTTGTAAACAGTTATCATTCGCAGAAAGAGCTTAACTCATCACTTTTAGAGCAACTGTAGTTTTCTAATTGAAATTAATAACAATGCATTGTATTCTTAGCACCTTGTATTCTTTAGATTAGTTTCTTATCAAATGTTGCACCAAAAAGCACACATTTAATATCATTATGCTACTAAAGGTAGTCAGTCAAACAGAATGAGACTGCAGGGACAAATCTGAATAAATAAATAAACCATCCCCAAGACACTTGTCTCATCGGCGTTCTAAGGGAGAAACCAGAATTTATGAATTCGTCTCTGACATCTTTGACATGTGTTTAATTTACTTAGGCTTATAAACAGTTTGCAAATGTCATAAAGAATTTTGTGTATACAAATCTGTTCTGATTTGAAGGTTGGCGCAGAGAATATTAAATGTTGCCTGTGTAACAACCGGCGCCAACCAGGTACAGTATTGCAAATAAAACTTTTATTCAAGGCATTCTACATAAAATGTCTCTGAAAACCAAGGAAACAATATCCAAGTAGGTAACACATGATGCTGATTTTTTTGTGTGAACTGATTTTAGACATGTTCTTTATGCTTTCATATTCACCTGTTGTGAGTATTGTAGTTATTTTCTTATCTTAAGAAACTTCTTAAGAATCTTTGCTTTGTGGATTTTAACTAAAAGCATTTTAATGACTTTCAATCACATAAACAATATTTGTATAAATGAAGTGAAAAGAAAACTGTAGTCAGATTTAAATACTAAACCTTTATGTTCAGAATTATATCATTTAACTCAAACGTCAAGGTAATTAAACATCAGCTATTTAAGGGAAAATAGGTAAAACCAACCATCATTATCCAGGTGATGTGAGTGTTGTGAGCAAAAAATTGTTTTTACCAGTTGGTCACGGGTTGATATCAGTTAGAGAACCATTGGAAACCAGGGACTACTGGACAGCCAGCTAGTTAATCCTAGTTTGGGAATCATCGGCAGTAGGCACCCACTGCCAGGGTTCAAATCCAGGACCTTCTGATCAAAAGGCCAGTTCGTATACCATTCAGCTACTGGGACCTGACTCAATCGCCAGCACATGAATTCTAACTTCTACCGATTCGTGACTTAGTTCAGCCCCAACCAATGTCGTCGGTGGGACATCCATCCTCACACTTGACTGGATGTACCTCACTGGTTACAACTTCTCACTAGAACTCCAGGAAACTCTATCCTGTAGTAAGTCACTAGCGAGCATCAGAAGCTCCTGAGTTCGAATTCCATTATGGGTAAATATTGTTTTGATAAAGTCTCACAGTGTTATATCATATCACCAATGTCATATCAGTGCTCATATAATACCTTGATATGATTATAAGCAATAAATTGTGCTCGAAACGTCATCAGTAAACATTACTGTATAACACTGTGAGACTTTATCAAAACAAAATTTACCCATAATGGAATTACACTCTACCACAGTGTACAAGTTTTATTCTCCTGGGTTCGAACCTGGCGGTGGGTACGTACTGCCGATGATTCCCAAACTAGGATGAAACAGCTGTCCAGTACTCCCTGACTGGTTTTCAATGGTTCTCTAACTGATATCAATCCGTGATCAACTCGTAAAAACAAAACTAATTCTTACAAACCAACTATAGAAAAAAATTGTTATCAGATCTTTATTTATAGAGTAACAGTGAATTATGTATTCATCTGTCATTTTACGAGAATTTTAAAACATACTGTAGAATTTCAGAATCTGAGTCTTTTCTTTCACTTCACTGGGGAATTTATTTATTCGTTCAATATTCTTATCAAAGTTTACATCACGAATCAGGCTGTGGCAAGTGCTCGTGATGAGATTTATCAGTAGCATATAAAGAGAAGTTCATCGGTATAAAAAATATCAAATAGCAGGGAGATAGATTGACGTCAGTAAATGATTCAGCGTTACGAAGAAGCGTGGAAGACGTGAAAAGAAAACAAAGAAACACCTTATGAAGGTCAGAAGTAGCACAACACGGAATATCTGTGCAAATGGTTATTTGAAAATAAGATGTACACAATTTCAGTATATAGCGATTGTATATAATGAGTTAATATCATAGCGCTTTGCTAACGGATTAGAAGAAAAAAGAAGAATATATATCAAACAATACTGAAGTTCTCAAGGAAAAAAGCTACCCAGAGAACCTTATCAACAAAATCAACGCTGACATTAAATATGGTCGAAAACATATTCCGAAGACATGGACCTCAACAGTCCTCGTTCCATATAGATCAGAAACGTCAGGTAATATCAGAAGAGTACCCAGTCAGCACAACATTGGAGTTTTCTTCAAAACATCAGACACACTACAAGGCGATCCTGCTTATGTAAAAGACTAAATTCCTAAGGATTCTCAATCTTATTGTGTCTACAAAATAAAATGCTTGGGATGTGATGTGATATACATCGGACAAACATCACGAGAAATCAAAATTAGAAAAAATGAACACCGCTGAACATCTGTTCGACCACCGAGAAATCCAGTTGAACTAGAAAAGCTTGAAAAATCATAAGCCATAGGTCAACACGCAACTCTATAGAATCAGGCCACAAAATTGATTTTGATAATATTGAAATAATCCATAAAAATCTCAGAAATCATAAAGAACGTATAATTTCAGAAGCACTTCATATCAAGTGGAATCCCAATTGGCTGAATAGGAATGATGGACTAAAACAGAATTTGACCTGGTTACAACACCCGCCTCCTCCATGAAATGACAAAATCAACACGAATGTAATAATCAATTTCATTATGTAGACATATGTTGCTTTTATAATTTTATACATATATCAAATCCAACAGTCTACACCTGGTTTTGTTATCTTTACAAAATGGCGAACTTGACAACGTAAAAATTACCGCATGTTGATGGACAATGATTAAGTTGTTATATATAAGCTGAGATTTTATAAATTCTGGTGTAATAATACTTTGATAAAGCTATTAGCCTTAAATAGCGAAACTACAGTAAAAACAATATCGTTTCGTTTTTCCTTCATTGGGAAATATTAAAACTTTCTAACTTATTATTCAGTTTGATAATAATAATAATTTGCTTTATTCCAAAACAGTACATGTGATACAGAATGGAATTCTCAGCATTTTTACTACAGTATTGCATCCACTTAGTACATTATCAATAAATAGAATTCTACATAGATTAAGGAAATCTCAGTTCATTATGACAACAACATACTGGCATGTCAGTAGCAAAGTCAAAGTTGAACAGTGTTTGAAGGTGTTAGAAAAGTAGGTGCTGTCATATTTACTGGCGTAAGCGAGAGAAAGAAACAAAGCAGCACATAACGGAAAAAAGAGAGAGAAAAGGAACAGGAAGAAAGAAAATGTTGTACCTATTGGTGATGTGGGTTGGAAAGACGAGATCCAGTTGTACTGTTGACTATTTAATGAATTATAGGTGTCACGCCTAATGCTTTCTTTATCGCACAGAACATGAGCTAAGTAGGGTATGGTTGAGTTTTTGTACTTGCTGGTGCGAGCATATAGTTTTCTATATAGGCTTCTGGTTTTGCCTGGTGAGATAAAATCCAGATAAAATGGATGAGATGAGATGAAACTGACTTTCCACTGTTGATGTGTGAGTATCGCCCAACAGACGGCTCGCTTTCATTTTCGGATATATATCTAGTAATGGTATATATAAGAAAAATTAGGAAAACAAGTTCTCCTGTATTTAGGACTTATTGCCTGAACGTGATTGCTTAGCACAACTTACCTTCTGTATTACTGTGTTATTTAGTTACTTAATTATTAACTAAGGAGAAGGAAATGTATATCATAATTTACCAATCCGGCATTTAAATTTGCCTCCAGTGGCATAGATGTCAATCAAGACAAGCAAACTACTGACAATCAGCCAGTATTAAATCAGAAAATGATGCATGATGTTGTTAATTTCCAATCAGATTACTTCTAAAGAAAAAACCAAATACAAGGAACATAGAACCAGTAGAGAAAAATGAAGTACTAAGCATTCTGTCTTTAATACTACCTAAAGAAGAACCCAGAGTTCCAGTTCTCGACAAAAAATAAACATACTGAGTAGGCGTTTTACTACGATAAAAAATCTACAACCTCCACTTTTATAATGTTGAGAAAGTCTATCAAAGTTGAAAGATTTCCATCTATTTTATTTCTAAAAACCACCGGAAATAAAAAAATGTGTAAACAAGCTGATGGAAAAGTGCAATAATAAACACACACACAAAACCACAATGTCCATACTGATCTAGAAAAATAACAAAGAAGTAGGAATTCTTATTTGTTAAATTTGGTCAACTTGATTTCACTTATTTAAAAGAGTAGAATGAAAAGGAACTAATTGTAATTAGTTCTGATTACTAGACATTAAATGGAACAATAATCAGCAAACAGTACCATAGGATTGTTTAACAAAGGAGTGACTAGAATATTCACTGCTTAATTGTTATTTATGTGCATCGGTGGTATAGCGGTTAGGGCGCTCGCCGACCATGCAAATGGTCCGAGGTTCGGCCGACGCACTTCTTTACCTCGCTAAGCCAGAAATAATGCTGGTAAAGAGGAAAGGTTGGGCATGAGGCTAGCAACCACATCCTGTAAAATAAACACTGATACAGTAACTTCAAGCCCCTAGCTTGAAGCCCTATGTTCCACTGGGGAACGTGAGGGAAAAAAATTGTTATTTATCAACAAGATGTAATTTCATTTAAGTTATAATATATCGGAAAAGCAAGACAAGCTTTCACTACTCTCAAGTCTGTGTGCAGGTCAACAGCACTCAGCATGAAAACGAAGATAAGATCCGGATTTTCAACTCCAATGTGAAGTCAGTCAGTGCTACTTACTATACGGATGGATCAGAGGCTTGCACTGCGCGTCATAAAGAGCATCTCAAACAAACTACAGACCTTCATTAACAGTTGTCTTCGCTCAATACTCAAGATCAGATGGCCAGAAAATATCAGCAACAGGCAGGGATCTCTGGGAGCGAACCAACCCAGCAGGAACCGATTGTGAAACAAATAGGCAGGAAGAAATGGAGATGGATTGGCTGGCCATACTCTGAGGAAACCATCAAGTGAGTGACATCACTAGACAAGCCATCGCTCGAGTGGAACCCGGCGAAAGGGAAGCAACGAGTTGTTCGTCAGTGCGAGGGTGGGTGACTTGGAGGAGGTCATGTGAAGAGGAGATGAAAACGTGTGGGCAGACATGGAGCCAGGTGAAGACTCTAGCAGAGAACCGAACGCAATGGAGACGCACAGCTGAAGCCCTATGTTCCTCTAGGAATTAAAGGATACAATAATAATAATATCGGCTTAACTACCCTCTATCTTTTGTCAAAACGGGAGTGTAAAAAAATTTCAAGCAAAACTGTAACCACCAGTTACGTAACAATGAAAGCGGAACTTCTTTTGTTTGAGATAATTTTGTATTTCTCTCTGGACCGTAATGTTCGGTCTCTGTTGTCATACCAGACCCTAGTGCGGACACTTCAACGACGTTTGAGGACTGACATGATATTATTTGGTGGATGGTGACTAGCACTGGGATCCAGGATATGCATTTCGTCCTATTTGATACTAGTTAGCTGGATATGCCTTCAATCCCTAGTGACTGGAACTCGATTCCAGCAGCCAACTCAGTGGGAACACTATCATACACTAGAGATGGCGGGTATATCCAGTTAACGAGTCCAAAATAAGACAAAATGCATATCATGGATTCCACCATATAAAGTGGAATATAGTTACAAGTAGTTGATGAATTTGCGTTTAACCAAATGTGGGTTTCCTCATTTTTTTTTCAATTGTGGAAATGTTCTAATCTTTTATTTCAAAATATAATTTCAAGCGTAACAAATTCACGAGAAGTGTTGGTGTTATCAGTGTTTTAACAAATAAATAATTATCACAAATGTATCCAATCAGTTTTAGTTTGATGCTTATATTTTCCAAGAGGATTATAAAATAGAAACCCTGGATCTCAGAGACTTAGTTTGTTCGTCTTGACTGGTCTCAACGTAGATTTTTCTATAAATGGAAGTGAATAATGTTTGATTTCAAGATGAATTTCCCTTATATTCACTGTAACGTTGTCACCTGTTGGATCTAACAAGTCAAACATGAGGGTGATTACTCACTGACAATATAAGATCTCCGTGAATATATTTCTTGAATTATGACCCAATGGATTCTATCCCTGTAGCTGAATGGTAGCCTTGTAAACAGGCCTCCACAATCTGGATCACTTTCTAGACCTTGCGATGTATATTGTTGAAAAGTCCACTAACTGAACGAAAATGGCACCCAATCCTTATGTGTTTTCAGTGAGTTTCTAACTGTTAGTCAGTGTTCAAGAGTTAGTTTGTAGGGATTGGATTTGTTTAAAGTCAAACTGACATCAATCCATGGTCGGACTTGTTATCTAATGACTAAATATAACTTTAAGCTGTGAATATTTTTCACAAACCAAAGTGCTATACTTTTAAAAGCATTAGGTTTTTGTTGTAGTCAAGTTCTGAGGTAATTAGTGGATTAACTCACTTGTAGTTATCTGCCTTCTATCAATCTTCATCGGGTAGTCAGTCACATAAAAGCAACAAATTGATTAACGAAGTTCACGAATTTGCTGATACGAATGGTTTCAGTTAATTTTCATAATTCTGGTTATTATTTAAACTCTTAAAACTACAGTTAAAATAAATTTAAAAAAATTAAAAGGAATTTAATATGACTGTCGTTTGAAGCCTAATATGATACAGTCTAGCAACTCTGATACCTTCATTATGTGATCAGAGTACAAATTCACTGGACAAAAACCAGTATTTAAGTGATGATTTGTAGAAATTTGATTGGTTACAGGATTTCATCATGAAGTGACATCGGTTAGAGAACCTGGGAGTGCTGGACAGCTGCTTCGTCCTAGTTAGGAATTCTTCAGCAGCACGTACCCACTGGAGTTCGGAACCAGGACCTTCCAGTCGCAAGGTGAGATCGTAGACCATTAAGCCACTGGGACTCCATCCAATGGCCCATGAATTCCAACTTCTGCTAATTCGCGATATAGCGCGACCACTAGCGAATGTCATCGGTGAGTATTTGTCCTAACACTCGACCAGTATATTAGTCAAACGAATAACAAAGGGAGAATACCGTCCAAAAGTTTAAAAATAACGAGCTGAATAGAGTGAATGAAATGCTTCAGACGTTTGGTCGGTACTCCTAGAAAGAAGTCTGTGCGAAACACCTAATATTCTACGTGAACAGTTGAATGACAGATTTATGAGATACGGGCTGAGAAGTCCGAATAAGTTGTCACTATACATCTACCTAATAACGATATTTAAAGCACACACACCATAAGAAGGTTGTTAAGGTCATATGGAACGAACCAGTTTACAATGCAAGCCAATTTTATATTACAATGTGAGATAGGTATGGATAGTAAATGAGAGTTCGAGTGAGCGAATTATAGCTCAATGTTCTTCAAAACTTGGTATGCAGTAGAATTAGAACCTACCTTACAAACTATAAACTAAGGAATGACATCTAACTGATAACTGGGTTTCATCTTCATCATTGATATGTTTAACTATTCATCATGCAAGTTAACTAAAGTAGGCTACTCATCTACCATCAAATTAGTTTCCGAGACATTTCTCTTTTCAAAGTAAATCGAGTGCTGTTTGCAGTGTGAAGAGGCTAGTAAATTGTAAATTACACAATTTCCTATGGCTTTCAATTAAAACCTCCGCAGAATGAAAGTAAATGAGAGATTTCAGTTCACTGATTACAGTATATGCGTGATCATATATCAAATAAATATATATCTAAAATGTTAATAATTATAATTTCCTAATCAACATTTATTTAAATTTTCTTTGAGATTTTAGTCAGTAAAATATAAAGGCGGAATCTTTCAAAAGATCATAGATATAGGCTAATTTTACAAGCGGTCAACTGCAATACAGATGACAAAGTATCCTTAGACTAAATACATTGGTATTAAAAACGGAACCGAAAGCATAAATAAATATTAAAGTCGGTAAGTGAGACTGTTATTAACTATATTATCAGCTGAATTAGCCGAATGTAAATGATCATACTGTTTACAAGTGAAGCAACAGCTTCAGACTTTACTCTCTGTATGAAAAACGGAAAGGAACTGTTCAAATTACTAAAATCAATAATAAAGATTGTCAGAATCTGAATAGCACTGTTACAACCCCGCCCTACATCCGTCGTAATGAAGAAATGGGGGACGACAATAATCTTTGCCGTATGTTATCTTCCTACTCACCTTTATCCATTGTATGTAAAATGTTTTCGTGACATTTTTCTGGTTTTACCTTCCTTTTTTATCAACTGTAAGGTTTTTAAGGAGTCTCTTTTGTTGGAAATTGTAATCGTTGTAAGCTTTTCTCAAGTATTATCTATGCATGTACATATAAGCGTATTTTCATAAACAAGAAGTAATTCAGTTATGAATACAGATAAAAGGTAATGATATTTTGCCGCTTTTATCATCCTACTTTTGTGATAGCAGTAATCATGGTATGTATTCACAGTGTTCCTTCTAAGTCAGTCGATTGACATCAAACAGCCAAGCTTCTCTGTTTAGTTACACTGCCCAAAGAAACATGCACGTGAAACTGAAGCAACTGACATCACATTAGAGACCTGGACCAGTTTTTTGATCTCAGTTAATCCTCTGAATATTTAGGTGAAGCATTTTTTTATCACAACGAAGCGACCGTTGACATGTTTACTTGTTCTATGACCACGTAATAATTCATTCTCAGATTTCTTAACTTATTTACCACGTGACCAACTTGAGTGATACAAACTATTTTATTATTATTCCCTTGGTTCCGAGTGGAACCTAGGGCTTCAACAGCACACCTTCATTTCACTCTGTCTCATGCAGTCCTCTTTAGTTAGTTCCATGATTGCTTATCAGCTCTTATCTCCTCCTTGCACGATCTCCTCCATGTCACCCTTGGATTCCCAACTCGTCGTTACCCATTTGGGTTCCGCTGGGGTATCATCCTGGCGCGCGATTACACTCAACGGTCTCCTCTGCTTGCTGCTTATCCCACAGACCATCTGGTTTTCAATATGGGACGAGGCTTGCTGTTGATGAAAGTCTGCAGCCTGTTGGAAATGCTTTTTGCTACAGAAAGTATAAGGCACGGAAAATTACAAAGCACTTAGTATTCAGTATCAAAAAGAATTCATTTTTCAGACTAATAAAGAGACGCATAGAGTGATCACTAAGTGATCAAGACTGATGTCAGAATCTGAGTGGCATTTATAAATAAATATACAATCAATAGTTGTCATCAGGTGAAGACGTTGGTCCTCTTAATTCAGTTATATGGGTGACTAGAATAAGCCATTAATATATATATATTACTTATCGTGTAAATGAAGTCTTATGTCCTTTGATTGAGAAATATGGTAGAATGACTTGGATTTTGGACATAGCAATAGCAACAGTAGGAGGATGACAATGGAGAGCCGTTTCATCTCGTCGATATTTTTCCAGCTATTTAAGTCCTGGATAATGAAAGCATTTAGTTTTTATTACAAATTTAACATGTTGTAGCTTACTGAGAAAAAAAATGTTAAACAGTGATTACTAATAATAGCTTTATTATTAACATGTTTAAATACAGTACCGAATTTTCAGAGTGTTCTTATCTACCCCTTATGCAGAATCTTTAAGTAAAACAGTAAATTATAGTATGTCGCTAGACGTGATTTCATTCGATCCGAAATATGCTCTAATTCCCTTCAAAATAGACATGGTGATAGGCTGAAAACCACTCAAAATGCGTATAAGTACAGACCATTTCTCAAAGAGATAAACGGATGATTAAAACAAAGTATGATTGAGTAAATTTGACTTATTATACCATGTTAAAAATTACGTAACCCAGTGATTTATGCAGGCCGTCGAGATGATAAGTAGATGAACTGTAATGTTACCTAATTCATTAAGGAAATCCAGCTGATTTTTATGACACCTATTACATAATTATTTGTGAAGTGTTTAACACACAAAGGCATTAACTATTTCCTCTTCTCTTACTTACTATACATGAAAGGAGAGTCGCTATATTGCGATTTCATAAAACCTCAGTATCACAGATTAGCTAATGTAGCGCATTATCTCTCCCGTATCCAAAAGGTAAATAACTTCGGGCTAGATGGTTATTTTTCTGAATCACTTAACTGAACATTGAATCAGTAATCAATAAATCAATAATTCAAACGTGCAACACACTTTGTCTCTGAAAATGGCTTCTTATTCCAATTACGTCCTGACATTTCATTTGACGTTTTACCTTAAAAATATATACACATATGTACTACTTAAATGATAGCAGAACAATGTTAGTTATTCACAAAATATACACTTCGATGTAAAGCTCTGTCACTGTTTCTCCTCCAATGTCGACAAGAAAATGAACAAAAATTTCACGCTAAATGTACTACTAACTGGTACAAGTAGTCTTAAACTACTTACACCAGCTAATATAGTTGAACAGGCATAGGAATGTAGATCAAATCAAGTTCACCTCCCAGTTAATCATACTTTAGGTTGCCTTTTTTAGCTTTACACTCACCTTATTATTATTATTGTATCCTTTAATTCCTAGAGGAACATAGGGCTTCAGCCATGCGTCTCCATTGCCTTCCGTTCTCTGCTAGACTCTTCACCTGGCTCCACGTCTGCCCACACGTTTTCACCTCCTCTTCACATGACCTCCTTCAAGTCACCCTTGCACTGACGACCAACTAGCCGCTTCTCTTTCGGGTTCCACTCGAGCAATGGCTTGTCTAGTGATGTCCCTTGATGGTTTCCTCAGAGTATGGCCAACCAATCCATCTCCATTTCTTCCTGCATATTTGTTTCACAATCGGTTCCTGCTGGGTTGGTTCGCTCATTGCCAGAGATCTCTGTTGCTGATCTCTTCTGGCCATCTGATCTTGAGTATTGAGTGAAGACAACTGTTAATGAAGGTCTGTAGTTTGTTTGAGATGCTCTTTATGACGCGCTGGCCAAGTCTCTGATCCGTATAGTAGCACTGACTTCACTCACCTTAAAGACAAAATATTGATAAAGGAAACTTATTGGTCAATGAGCCTACTGAGTAAATTAATACAGAAAATAAAAGATTCATCTTGCTATTATTTTAAATTTAGCGCAATCATTTTATTCGGCATTAGAATGTAATAGAAGAAACTAGTTAGTTGTTTAAAAACATTAAATTTATTAAAATATCTTTAATTAATAAGTAGTAGTCTTCTTTTTCTTCAAAAAAGAAAACATTATTAGTAGGTGACAAAAGAAGAGGTTAATTTATAGCCTTTTTCTTCTAATTTTTGATGTGCAACCTCCATTTTTTGTTCAATATTCAACCCACATTAACTGTGAAAGTGAGAATATTTTATGTCAGTTAACAGTTCACTATTTTTGCAGCTTTTTTTGTTTCCTTACCCCATTTGCTCACTACCTTTTTCTTTATTAATGCATAAGATGACGCAAGAATGTCAGAATTACAGTATTTATGCAGAATTACTGACTTCTGTTTGTTTTTTTAAACTTTCATTCTGAATGTTTTTTATACTGTCACCACAATCACCATGACAACAACATAATTGTTAAGACAAAAAAATTGTCAGTGAGAAGAAAGTAACAATTCTCAAAGAGATTTTATTAGTGAGTAGAAGTCGGTTTTATGAATGCTAAAAAGAAAACACAATTTAAGAACAATCTGTGGATTATGCATATTTAATATCTTCTTTCTGAAAATTTAAGAGATAATATGGAAAATTAAATTTGATAATGTATGCGTAAAAGGTTTACTACTTTAAATACCACTAATTATATCAGTTGTGTTGTTGTTATTGGGAAGAAAATGTACTTATCAACTGAATGATACTCTGATATGATTTGACAGACAAAGTTAAAATTGCTTCCGTAACTATTCTTTTAATTCCTTTTTCCAACTGATAATGTTATATGTATATACTTTTATTCTGAAATCTTTCAATACAACTTCATGTCCCTGTTCATCTTGATGCCTCATAGGGAAGTGATTTCTGCATAATGTTCATCTGTGTTCATAGATCACTTCGTTGTACACCATGTTTCTTACTTACTCTTATTTTTCTCAGTGTTTACTTGTAGATTTAGTTAGTCTCTTCAACATAAGATTACTGCATAAACTTTGATTCATGTTGCTAAGCTGTTGTAAGATTGACTGCTTATGTTTATTTTATTCAGAAAACGCTTAAATTTGAATACTATGTATAGTTCTGTTGTATGATCTGAGGTCATTTTTCAGTGATCTTCCCTTACTCCATGAATGCCCAGTTGTTTGCTTTTTGATCCTCGCATTTGAAGTGATATAGTTGCTATACGAATTCTTTTTTCGTTGGAGGGTTTCGTCATGAGCTGACATCAGTAAGAGAACCACTGGAAAACCTGGGAGTACCAGACAGATGTTTCGTCCCAGTTTGGGACTCTTCACAGCCTGCACCCACCGCTAGGTTAGAACCCAGGACCTTCTGGTTACGAGGCGAGCTCATATGTGCCCGTGTGGGTCTACTGTAAAGAGTCCCAAACTAGGACGAAGCAGCTATCCAGTACTCTCAGGTTCTCCAACGGTCCTCTAAGTGATGTCAGTTCATAATGAAATTCTCCAACCAATCGAACAAAAAGATCCCTACAAACCAATATTTGAAAATTCTCTTTTCCTTCAACATTCTCTTTTTGGTGATACGCATTGAATTTTGTTTTGCTGAAAAATGATTACTTTGAGAATGCAACTGTCCGTTTTCGATACAATGTTATATTGTAACAACAGAAGGCAAGACACGGAAGCAAAGGTATATTTTTCATTAAACAAACCGGTGCTTATATCACTACAGTTTATATTCGTTGACCAGTCACTGAGTGTGTGATTTTGGTTTACATTAGACGACATGCAACTAGAATTTTCACATATACATAGTATTCTCTTGCTAACGCAGTATTGAACTGTGGAAATATGTGTAGATCATATTCTGTAGGAACACACTGTCTGTATTACACCACCACAATATCACTTACTTGGGGAAACCACATTATCTTGAAAACCTACCCTCAGAAAAGCAGCAAAAGCTAAAAACTAGCCTGGTGAACTACTTTATTGATTCACAGATATTTTTGTCTGAATAACTTGACTTTTAGAATTACCTTTCATTCCTTGAACGAATGTGTCCTAAGATTTCGAGATTTTTTATTAAAATTTATTGTCACGTAATTGAAAATGTGCGCGAAACTTATGACTTGCTTTGTTGTTAATAATCATAATTTTAGGCTCTTTTATCTCTCTCTTATTTTGTATTCTATAGTGAACTCCTTCCTAAACATACTTTGCTACCTAAATTATTAACATTGGCTTACTTTTTTGTAGTTTACTGTATTCCTTCTTTTGTGTATCTACTGGTTCCGACTATATTAGCACTGAGTATTACCAAATTGTCCTGTCATTAGCCGTCATGTAATTATTAGTTTTGTGGTTGTTTTTTGTCTTTTTTATATTTTTTTCGGCAATATTAACTAACAATCATTGGTTGTAACCGCCATTATCACCATCTTAAAATTTTGTATTATTCAGGATTACTCACACTACACACTACTCACACTACACACTACCACTACAAACACTGCATCAGACCTGACAATGAAAAACAAAACAACAACCCTGAAATGTTATTTTATGATTGTTTAGTGTTGTTTCAACTAAATTAACTGATCTTCTTGGCGATAAACATTCTTAAATATCATTTCATAACTTCTTGTATGACTATAGCTTTACTGTCACCATGCATAATCATATCATAGCTTCCACTGCCCAATACTGAGATATTATTATACGCTGTTTATTTTCCATTCTACTTATTGGTATTTTTTCGCATTTTTTAAAATTATTTTTGTGTTTTTTCGCTGTTGTTGTCTTTATATTTATTTTTTTGAAATACTCCTTTTAGACGTTGGATAAAACTAGATGCAAATATTGTGGATATGTGCTGAAAATTCCACACTGTACCTTTAGTACTGTTTCTGGAATATAGCAAATTATTATTATTATTATTATAATTGAAAGTAATTTTCAATAATCAGAAGTCAAAGAAATCAAACCTCCTAAATTTGACGAAACAAGAAGAAAAAGACAAACCGTTTATTTCAGGAAGAAATGTATTATAAGTACACAAAGGTATAGTGAATTAAAGATGAATTGGGAGTTACATATAAAGATCTGTTCTAATAACTTAGGCTTGATGGTGAACGACACAAGTCAACATTTAGAATTTGGTTTTTCTAAAAAAAGTTAATAAAGAACGTGGTGTAATTACCTTATGTATAATTGACAGGGGTGAGTCCACTACAAAAGCATAAAAGCACATATATCTGAGGAACTGCTTTAGAAAATGTAATAAATCCATTCCGTATCTATTGACAAGTGGCATATTTCAAACTGTTACGTGTGTGTAACATTAATTTCACAGGAGTTTACGTTACCGTTTAGGTGATGTAGAGTACTGAATAAAGCTTTTGTCCTAATTCGAAGTTTTATGAGTTCTGAGCACATTCTTAAGAGTCTCCGTACAAAAGGAAGAAAAGTGTTATCAAGTGCAATCGCCAGACATTTAATTGACACAGGACACACAGTAGAAATTAGCCAAGCCTTCAAAATAATCAATGCACAAAGAAACTCGCGGCTACTTCACTTCGCAGAAGCCATTGCTATCAAGAGATTTCGACCAGACCTCTGTATACAGAAAGATAGTGTGATTTATCTTTCACTACCTTGGTAACCCTAAATCTATTTTATTTTTGTTTTGCTTTTCTGTCAGTATGCCTATGTGTTTGTCTTGTTACGTAACATTCTATTCAATTTTGACCTTCAAGTTTCTAAATATACTTAATTGTTTGTCTGTTTAAGTTAAAAATGTTACTTCACTATTCACCCCCATCCTCTTAAACTCTCCACCACAAGATGTGTAAATTCACTCTATTCCCTGACCCTGACCCTGTAATATGCCTCTAACCAATCTGTGTTGTTTTCCAATAGAAATCTGAACTCATTGATATAAGAATAAAACTTGGGCACTGTGGTAGAGTGTAATTCCATTATGGGTAAATTTTTATTTTGATAGAGTCTCACAGTGTTATACAGTAATATTTACTGACCCAATTACTGGACCCAATTAGACAAAATAATATAATTTACAAAATACCCTGCAATGACTGTGAGTAAGGTCAACTACATAGGTCAAACTAGTAGGTTAGGAGTAGTCAGATTGTCAGAACATAAGAATTTAGCTAAGGTAAGAATGGTTGACCCAGAGAAGATAAGTAATTTAGAAAAAAGCTCGGCAATTGCAATGCATGCATTAACACACAACCACACAATAGGGTGGGAGAGGGTTAAAATTCTAAAAAGTAATCTAGGTAGGTGGAAAGAGAGGTTGATTACTGAATCTTTGCGTGGAGGATTTCATCATGAGCTGACATCAGTTAGAGAACCACTGGAAAACCTGGGAGTACTGGACAGCTGTTTCGTCCTAGTTTGGGACTCATCAGCAGTACGCACCCACCGGGATTCGAACCCAGGACCTTCTGGTTACAAGGCGAGCTCGTAGACCATTGAGCCACTGGGACCCGATCCAATGGTCCTTGAATTCTAACTTCTGCCAATTCACGACATAACGCGACCATTTCGCAATGTCTTCTCAGATGAGTTACTGCCTCATCTCCAACCTGCTGTACCCTACTGGTCACGGCTTCGTCGAATCTACACCCAACACATGCAATAGGAATGAATCATCACTCATACCTGAAATATGGAAAATAATACTACCAATCAAATCAAGTGAAAATCAAGTGAAAAACAATGGAACTATATAAATGAATTTAGGAAGTCGTGTGATTACCTTGATATGATTATGAGCAATAAATTGTGCTCGAAACGTCATCAGTAAATATTACTGTATAACACTGTGAGACTCTATCAAAATAAAAATTTACCCATAATAGAAATCTGAACTCTTACCCCTCTTATCTAATTCCACTATATATAATTAGTTGTTTTTGTCACCGAATAATCTGTCTACCTACATCAAATTCTGGAATTATGTTTCTTATGCCTTCTATCTATAACTCAAAGTAATTATGAAAAAGTATGTTCCAAACCCTTTTTTAAACTTATAATTTGATTTTGTTTAGGATGTATGCAGTTGATGAGAATCCATGAAATAAAACGAGCTCGTATTATCCTGCAAACATGTTCGTTCTTTCTCTCTTCAAACTAATAAAGGGAACCGGTTGCACGAAGTTTTATGACACTAAAATCAGTCTGGAAATCTACTCCACAAAGCGTAAAAAACAAGATTCAGATTTTTAACACCGGTGGCACATCAATTCTTCGACATGATTCAGAGACTTGGCGTATCACCAAAAGCATCTACAATAGGCTTCATAATTTCATCATCAGCTGTCTTCGCTCGATAATGAAGGTTAGATAGCCATCAGAAAAGGGTGAGTAACAAAGAACTCTGGGAACGGACCAATCAAGAACCTGTTGTCTAACAAATATCCCGAGGAGGATGGGGTTGAACTGAACACACTCTATGGATACCAATAAATGACTTCACACACTAGGCATAACTTCAAGTGAAACTCGAATGGGAGACGACAAGTTGGACATCGGAAGGTGACGTGGATGAGACAGTGTGAGAAGGAGATGAGAGCCTATGGATAATAGTGGAGCCAGCTAATGGCAACTTCATAGAACAGGATGAAATACAAATATTCCGTCGAAGCCCTATGTCCTACTCGAACTCTAAGGGAGTAGTAATATAACACTGTGCACAAATAGTTATGTGTAAAACTGAGCCCGGAACTATCATTTCCTGCGAACAGCAAGTTGATATACAGTTGTAAAACTGGAACCTAGTAGTTAATATTCTCTAAATCATTCCAGTTTAATTCATACTTCTACTGTAAAGTAATGCAATTTGCAGAATTTCAAATGAAGAAATGATATAATTAAAGTATTAGCGTGACATAGATATATAATTAAAACAAAACTGATGTACAAACAAGCATAATCATAATTCTATGCATGCACTGTTTTCCTTGCTATTAAATAAAGGAATAGATTTAGAAACAGGAAATACCGGTAGTAGTATGTTCTGTTTTGCATTGTGATGGCACCATCATACCTTCAAGCTGTTCACAGTTTGAACAATTTACAACTCACATGAACTGATCAATGAAAGATGGTTTAAATGAAACTTCTTTTTAATATGTGTACACATCATTGTCAGAGGAAAAATATGAAAAGAGGAAGTAAATAATATTTGACAGGGTTGAATATTATTTGCTTATTTTGTTGTGTAAATCAAAGACGAATGATTGAAAGCTGACAATTTAAAGACTCAATTTTGATATTCTGATGAAATTAAAATGTGTTCTCCATTTTGGTTCAGTGTGACTTGAAGTGGAATCCTGTTTGGAACTTTTCAGCCTGGATATACCTGCATTCCCAGTGAGTGACAGTGTTCCTATTGACACCTAAAACTCAGCTGATGAGCCCCAAATAAGATTAAATGCTCACCATGGATTCCACCGTTAATCATCATCAATCCAAATAACTTCACGTTAATTCTAAGATATCATCGAAGCTTGCGTTCTAGGAAACGACGTGTCAACAGAGACTGAGCATTTTGGTCGAACAAAACCAGCGAGATATGCAATCATCCTGGAGCGAAATAAAAGATAGGCCATTAGTGTTTTTTACTTACATTGTTCTTCATCATTTATCTGGATATGAAAGGAAAATTGTGGGATTCTGTGCATAAATTATTAGAAGGTCAACACTCAGTGTTCTATAGCCTACTGGTTTTATAAAGTCTTCTGTACAGTTAGTTCACTGTTATTTTTTAAATGAAATTTTGTCAGTAAGCGAGTGATGTGACGGAATGGTCGTTTGAAAAATCCTTCCTAGACAATCTAATCATAATATTTATACTTATTTATATGTTCCAGATAACTTTGTAATAATTATCCGTTTTTCTTCTACACTGTATATCATCGTTCTGACATCTTCATATTATATCATATGTTGACTTAATCCTTTTTAATTATTTGTCTTCGTCCCTATTTAACCTCTAGTTGTAATGCTTCTCTTTGTGATTGTGTGATATGACGAGCTGTTTTATGATGTGTCTTCGGGATTGTGGACAGAGATTTGAACCCTCCTTGTTGAGAATATTCTACTTGATTCAATTGCACTTCTCAGTTTGTATTAAGAGCATGACCTTGTCTTCATAGCTGTTTAGCGGCACTGTTTGGGTAATTTTTAGTTCCTGATGTTATTATTGTTGAATAGAACCATGCAGATCTAACTACGAATATGTCCTTTTGTTGTCTTTGGAGCGTTTTGTGACTGTGCATCTCCCGAAATAAGTTTTTTCAGCTATACAGTAGGATGTAGAGACTGGTTTCCTGAGTTCAAACCAAAACAAGTCGGTTCTGATCGTTACAAATGAGAAGTTTTGGATATTCTCAGTCTTATTCGTTTAAGCTAATTAATATCTAACTTTGTTTTCGTTTCCCTCTTCATAAATCCAAATACAAGGTGAGTGATTTTCTTGTTCATAATGAATTTATGAACAGGAAGTTAAACTCAAAAAGTCATCCAGTAAAGCATATTGTGTGAATGTGTTCAATAACAGATAAACAAATTATCTTATGGTTAAGCTCTTACAATGCCCCAGTTTTACTCATGTATCTGTTACATTGTTAAACTGGTTTGTATATGATCACTTGCACTTTTTATGATATATATATATAAATGAATTTTTTATTCCACACAAATAAATGAAGATATTGAGTTTGTAGAAATTTGACTGATTCAAAGGTTCTTTTCTTCACGGGGTCATAAGTGTCTTCTCACAGAGTCCCAAGCTAAGGAGAAACAGTTTTTCAGGGATCCTTTATCTCCAACTGTTCCACTAGCTTATCTTGTTATTTGTTAAAATTGTTCTTTAACTGATGTTAGTCGAAAGAAAACGTCATGGTATAGTGAGTAGTACTTAGAAGTGTTCACCTCTAAATGAGAAGTGAGTTACAATGGAATAAAAGCAATCAGACCCTGAAGGCCTAATATTCGTTATATGTGATAACAATTCCTTTTGATGGCAGCTTTTAGATAAATTCATTAACAGATGAAATTAAATATCGATTTTAAATGTTCTTTTTTTGATTGCTTACACCGGATAAAGTGCTGAAGTGATGAACAGATTCATCTCACTTATTCATTTTTTGTTTAAAACTATGCAGTTATCTATGGATAATAGTTTTCAGGGCAAACACTGATCAAAGACAGTCATTGGAAAATAAAAAAGATTTTATACAGTACAAATCACCAAGGTAGCAATACATAATTACATACATATACCTAAACATGACCTGAATATCTGTCACTTTTCATTTCCGACGTAACTAAAGTAATTTTATTATTGAATAAACTTCTATTAGATATTACTATCTCAATATCATTTCAAAATTAGTCGTGTAAACTTCATATACCACTGAAATTTTTGTTATCTAATTGTAATTAGAATATTCAAGTTTTGGTTTGCAAGCATTTGATTTGTTTCATTTTAAACAACAGATCGATATCAGTTGGATAACCACTGGAAACCAGGAAATACTGGATAATCGTTTCGCCCTAGTTTGAGACTCTCATCTGTACATAACAATGAGCCCACTATAGACGGAGCACGGGACCTTGAGGTTACAAGGCCAGGTGGCTGACCATTCAGTCACTTGGACGGGATCCACTGGCTTGTCAATTCTAACTTCTGCCATTTCTCTGTACGCAGCGCCACCTCAAAATCTAAGTAGTATCAATACGTGATTTAACTTGAAATGAACCAAATCCTCACTAACTAACACTTGAAAATTAATTTAATGCTCACTAGTGACTGGCTATATTATGAAATTGCCTGGAGTTCTAGTAAGAATTGGCGACTGGTGAAGTCTACCGGGTCGGTTGTGAGAACAAATAGTTACTAATAACATTGGCTGGTGGTGACGCTATTTATCTCATATCGGCGGATGGGTTATTGAATCTCATCCCAGTGGCCAAACAGTCAACGGACTGGCCTCATTCCCTAAGATCCTGGTTCACCTCGGTGGAGTGATGGGTGTGTACTGTTTAAGGGTCCTGAACTGGGGAGAAAAAGTGGTTAGGCTGAATTACTGAATATTCTTCTCTCGCTTGTCTAGGGAATATTTTCTCAAAGCGTCTGATTTTAGTGCAAGATGATACGCGAGTTACCTGTGAAAAAATAATTCTTATTAAACCACAGTAATCATCACGGAAAAAAGAAGCGTCATGAAAAAGCCCACTCTATACGAAATGAGGGGTGTTGAGAGGGATTTTCATACATTTCCGATTTCATTTAATCTCCCATGATTTTTTTGATTGCAGCTTGATTCCACACAGTACTTTTGGTAGAAGTATGGAATTTTCAGCATGTGATATCGGTAGCCCAAATTTTGCAGGCCGACCATTGATATCAGGTGTGCGTCGGCAGGGAATCGAACCCCGGACCATGTGCATGGTCGCGAGAGTCCTAACCACTGTGCCACCCGCATGATTCTCTAAATTAGTGACAATGAAATGGATAAAATTGAGAAACTTTTCGTTCTTCACTTCACTATTCAGTGGTTAGATGAGAATCTTCACCATTAGGTTTATCAGTTAGCGAATAAGTGTTTATAGCACCAGATTACCTTTTACATACTTGATTTGTCAAATAGTAAAGAAATCAGCTTTCATAATTTAAGAAGCTAATTAATAAATGACTATAAATATAGGTTAGAAACCACGCTGATTGATTCATGGTTGTTAGCGGGAACCTCTGGATCTATATTTTGTGCTCATTAATACTAATTGGCTAAACGCATCTGCATTCTCATCGGGACCGATTTTCTTTTGATGGTTTGGGCTCAAATGCACTATCGGTAACGTCTCTGGCTGCAGCATCGAATGATATGGGTTCGGCACTCTCCATGGACATCAGTTATACCATGTTTGGTGACATATCTGGTTGACGGGTACAAAACCAGTATCTCACATACTGATTCCAACCAATCGATATAAACTGTAACGTAGCGGAAGGACGATTTTTCTGGATTGGTGAGAATATTGCAAACTTGAGGGATAAATTTCAGTCTGTACAACGACTATAAAGCATGATACCGTATACTCACTAGTGAACAGTCACTGTACTTTATGCATAGTCAATCTGTTTATTCTGAATGTTATATTTATACATTCTTTGAAATTAAGACAATAGAGCGTGCCTTATTCACAAGTGATCATTTTCTACCGACTTGTGCTAATTGCTTTTCAAAATAAATCGAGATCTTCGAGAGACAAATTATGAATTAGGACTCACTATATAGTGATTTCTTTCTAGACTAGGAGTAATTAGCAATAATGAGGCCAGGGGAACTCAAATCTCTTTGTATGTTTACACTCAACCAATAGATTTGAACCTTACGCTTTACTTTTTTGAATAATTAGTGACAATGTCACAATCGCTCAATGTCATTATTGAGCGATTCTCCTCAAGCCTGAGTTGTGCAGCATCAAAAGGTATTTCTTTTAATAGGAAGTTGAAGCTTCTAACAAAAATCAGGTTAGGAGCAGTAATACCAGTTTATCACAGGCTAACTCATTGACAACATCAGACGATGACACCGAATCACTATGTATTATAAATGCTTTCAATAACTACCAACAAGTGATTTATTGTATTCAGTTAAATCAATAAATTTAGATTCGTATAAATAGTGCTCTTAAGGTTTTACATGTGCGTTGGTGGCATAGCGGTTAGCACGCTCGCCGACCATGCACATGGTCCGTGGTACGACCGGCCGACGCACTCCTTTACCTCGCTAAGCCAGAAATAATGCTAGTGAAGAGGAAAGGTTGGACATGAGGCTAGCAACCCCATCCTGTAAAAATAAACACTGCTTCAGAAACTTCAAGCCACAAGCTTGAAGCCCTATGTTCCACTGGTAAACGTGAAGGAAAAAAAAGGTTTTACATTCCAGAAGTATGTTCCGGTAAAGCGTGACGTCATGTGCCGAATGATTTTTAAGTTATGTTGCGGGTAAATGTTGACAAATAATTCATCTATAGGCAATTCGAAAATTTCTCACAACATTTTTTTCACTATTTTCTGTTTCATGATTAGTCAGTCTCTGATTGCTCGTTGGTCACATGTAGAGGGAGATTTGTTTATAACATCATTGGAAGTGTTTTTATGTACACTAGTGGTTAAGCCGAATTTAAACAGATTAAAGACCAGTCACTGTTTACGTTTTACAAACATGTTTAGAGACAGGTGAACAGCACCATCAACTAATCGTCTATCGTGCTTTGAATTAGTCTCTAACTTTTGTTGACACATATTTTAATTTCATCTTCAAATAGTTCTACATGTGTGCATGTTAAAAATCATGATTCGGATGTATTTTTCCTACCTATCATTATGTTACCAAAAAAAAATAATAAACGTTACACTGATAACTTGTTTCCCCTAAATGGCGTCAATCACTAGTAATATATTTTTAAACCCATTTTACCATTTCCGTCTTAATATATCTGAAATATGTTGGGCTAGTGTTTAGAGTGAATTGCTCGAAATATTTGCACAGAATTATCTATCCATCACGTTGAATCAAAAATTAATTTACTTCCTATACAGAGATTAATCATCACGTCTATTCTTCATCTGTTAATTTTATTTTATTTATCATTGAAGACGGGAAAGTAGACATAAAGAAACGCTTTTTAAAATTTAAATTGATTTTCAATATTTTATACTGGTTCTCTTTTTTGGTTGACGCCCCTTAAAAATATGTTTATTACTCCGACGCAGTGTAATGCTTAAACTCGTTCGTTCTTCCACTCACTCATTCACTCACTAACTCTCTCTCTTGATTTTCCTTTAGGGTTGTAATTGTTACAGTTAAAATGTCATTGTTATTACTAGTTAGTACACACCTACGTGAACGACATGATGATTACCTGGTCTTAAGTGATTTTAACCAATGAAATTATAGTTTTGTATTAATGACTCACTTGTGTCTTGTATTCTGATTGGTTAAATAATGCATAGCTCTAAAATGACAATCATTTATTCTTCACAAAATAGGCATAACAATATCAAACTTCTTATAATTATGATTTATTTCTCTAACAATAGTAATAATGATCATTCCATAGTGGAAAATTTTAGAAATATGAGAACATTTATGAGATTTATCTATTACACTTGGAACTAATTAAAACATGCCTGAAAGTCAAATGCATCCAGCATTTTACGCTTCACGTAGACAGTTATGGGCCACCTTATCAACGAATAAAGTATCATGTTTTTGGCGATTTATACAAAATATTGGCATAGGTTCCAATTGTACATCATTAGGTAATGTTTGGTATGTAGTCTTTACTACATCAAGTATTGCATGGCTCTTAGTACGAGCTATATGGAGATATAAAGATTTTAAAGCTCAAGCATATAATCCACGCTTTGGAAATAATTGGGATGAGAATAATACACTATACTTCCAATTGGGTTCAATAATTTGTAGTCTATGCTTATCACCTTTATTAATATATTCTGCTTTATGTCGAGTTGGTCATTCAGCGAATGATTCCGTTATTCTTGGTAAAGATATTCTACACTTACAAAATTTACTATTATCCTTTCCTGCTTTACAAAAATTCACTACAGCGTATTCTTCAAATGTCTATGGAAATACATCTAATCGTTACAATAATAATAATAATAATAGTACTACAATTCCTAATGGTAGTGCTGGTGTCAACGGAGTTACACGTCCACGTGAACATTCATCATTTGAAGAGGAGACATTAGATCCATTCATCTTAAAACGTCGTGGTGAAGATTTTTATGAACAATTATCAAGTCATTTTAGACCATTTTCCTCTATACTATATGTACTTATTACTTACTTGTTTCTCTTGCCTATATGTATTATGGAAGCTGAACAGATCAAAAATGAAGCTATCGATCCACGTAAGTTATTACATGAAGAAGTTTAAAATGTATTATAGTTTTGTTACAAGATTATGAATATCGAAGGTGGTATGTATTTCCTTAGAGTTGTTGCTTATAAAGCTAGAAACTTAAATATTTTGTCACTGCGTAAAATTATACCCATAGTCGAACTATTTCTAACCAAATATTGTCGACATCACGTCCCAAATCATACGTGTATTCACTTCCTTTCTGTGGGGAAGTGGATTTAGTCATATATTTGGACTTAATACTTTCTGAAATGATAATCTGAATGTCTTTAATTGCTTTTTTGCTCAGGTCATAAAGGTAAGGTCTGTGTGGTTACGATTTCTGTAATGATACATAATTATACATGTTTATCTAATGTTTTAATTCTTAAGTTATACATGTGCTTTTTGTTATTATTGCTCTTATGAGCTTGTAAATTATTACTGCGATATTATTTTCACTTGACACTGTATGAAATTGTCGAAATATGAACTTCTACTGTTTTCTGTTCTAACTGTTTGATTGGACACTAGTAACTAGTGTGATGTGCCTAGTCCTTTCTTTGATGTAGACTGAATTCTATCAGTCAGGTTTGCAATGTGGCCACCATACTAGGTAGCTCACCATCAAGTTCCTTCAAGGCTGCAGATACGCCTTACTGACGAGTGCCAACTAGCACGAAACCTAGGTCTAAGGCTTCCTGTCGATTGCCTCCAACCATCTAATATTCTAACTGTTTGTTCAACATAAATGAAGATTATCAACAGATTTATTGATTTCTGAGATTAATTCAAATGGAATGAAAATAATCAGTTAGTTGTCTTTCACATTGCATTGTGTATTTTGAATAAATCTATTCATACATATGTACATCCTGTACACCATGATGTGTCTGGTCCTTATAAATCAAAATGCGATTAATTAGATTCAGTCAGCTTACAAATGAATTTATTACGAATGTAACAACGTTTACATTTAAGAGATTATTGCCACTAAAAATTGACTCTATTGTATGCGATTTCTTTGCTGAACAATATTAATTTCCTTACACAAGTTTCCTTTTATAAATTTGAACAGAGAAAGAACAGACACTGGTGTAGAATAACTTGGATCCATTTTATTTCGTTTGTTTAACATCAGGAGTCAGTCCTCCAGTAAGGAGCGTTGTAAGGAAGTCATCGTGAAAAAAGCATAAGGATGATAAGTTATCTTAAAGTAATATATATATATATATATATATATATATATATATATATAATAAGAGCAAAGTTCCCCGTAGGGAAATGAATCAATTTGTTATTAGGATGGGGATAAGTTAGTGATATTTGCATGAACAGGTATAATAAAATATATACTGATTAGAATTCATAAGAGTGGAAAAATCAATATTTTGGTGTATAGGAAGTCGAATGAAACACGGTGATGCAATCTATTGAGAAGTAGAATTCAAAGGATCAAAAATTAAGTCTAATATAAAAGTTAAGTGAAAAATGTACGTTAAAATCGTATTATAACTTGTTTGATGAAATCTCACAGGTTGTACGCAGCTGACGAGAAACAACAAAATAAAATGGATCCATCCTATTCTGCATCAATATTTGTTCTTTCTCTGTGCAATTATTAATTTTCCTTCTGAATAAAACTTTAATAAGTCAAACGGATCAGGTTTAAAATATAGAATAACACTGTAAAGGCTCAGTTTCAACTGCATTTGAAATCTCTGCTAATAATTCAGGAGATATTGTTTTAAAATGTGTACGGAACCAGAACCTGTTGTAACTTTATTAACTAATGGTTTATATTAAGAAAAGTTTGTTATGCCATAGATATTTAACATTAATAAATTAGCTAGCTTTCATTTGTTTTAATAAATTTAAACCTTTAAGTGTTGGTTTACAAAGATTTAATTAATTCCATGTTAAATTACGTACTTATAGCAGTGAGAGAACTACTAAAAACCAACAACGACTTAATAACTGTTTCGTCCCAGTTTGGGACTCTTCAGACTAATCTTCAAGAGTGTTTAAATTAGTGTTAGTGAAAAGTGGAGTAGATCAAATTAATTATGATTATATTTCAATAGTTTAAACAAACTGATAAGTTTTTTTAAATTTTGGTGATATTTCGAATAAAATTACTGCCTGTAGTCGGGTAAACTGTTGGAATTGTTTAATTTGTTAGCGTTATAATATAGTTATTATTATTATTCCCTGGCGTTCCTAGTGGAACATAGGGCTTCAGCAACACATCTCCACTTTGTTCTATTTTCTGCTGTCCTCTTCACCTGGGTCTACGATAGCCCATAATACCTCACCTCCTCCTCGCCACACGATCTCCTCCATGTCACCCTCGATTTGACCACCCACTCGTCGCTTCCCATTTGAATTCCACTCGAGCGATGGCCTGCATTCAGCGCAATGTCATTCGACGGACTCCTCAATGTATGACCGATCCATCTCCACTTTCTCCTACATATTTGTTGAGCGATTGGCTCTTGGTTGGTTTGTTCCCAGCCAGAGTTTCTTGTTACTAATTCTTTCTGATCGGCCATTTGATCTTCAGTATGGGGGCAGTGAAGGGGGCAGCTGTTGATCAAAGTCTGAAGTGACCTGTTGGAAATCCTTTTCGTGACACGCAGTACAAGTTTCTGACCCGTATAGAAGCACTGGCTGACCTCACATTGGTGTTGAAAATCCGAATCTTGTTGTTTATGCTGGCTGAGTGCAGATTTCCGAACTGGTTTCAGGTTGATGAAGGCGTACCTTCCTTTCCGATTCTGACCGGCTTTGACATATTCATCCGTTCCGTCCGTAGTTGAATCTATGCTTCCAATATAAGTGAAGGAAGTAGTATAGTTATCACAAAGTAAAATTTAAACTGATGGATACCACTTAAGTCATATATACAAATTATTGCCACATAAAGGCATTTATTTTTGCCAGTGAATGCTTTATTCTCTCTTGAATTATGTTCAAATCTTAATTAAGTTAGACTGCGATGCAATGACTTACAACAAAATGAAACCAGATAAGAGACAAAAGCATTTTAACAAAGCTATAATGTAGACGTATATTTTGGCCAGTGTATCCAAAACAAAGAAGACAATGAGAAAGATAAAGTTGAATAAGAAGTGACATAAAATTGTAGCTCAGTATTTTGGTAAAAGTTAGTCCTATTAGATTCAGAAATATTATACAAACTTTATTTATTTTTCATTCCTTTGTGTTCTAGGTGGAACATAGGGCTTCAAGGTATAAAGTTTCAGTATCCGTGGTCTTGTTTTTGTGGTGTACAGTCGCTAGCCTCACACCCAACCTTCCCTCTTTACTAGGCTTGCTATTGACCAGTAAACTAGGCGAGGTTAGTTCGTAAGTCTATCCGTGAGTCGAACCAGGACATCTGATGTGTTTAGCGAGCTCTCTCTCTACCCTTGAACCATCAGCTTGCCTACTTCATCAATATTAAATGCCTACAGAAATCGTAAATTTTTTGTCGTGAGAGAAAAGCTGATAGTTAAATAAACTCGTTATAGTATTTGACTGACATTCTTTATTAAGGCAAACTTCAAGAAATTTGTTACACCCACTTATAACTACTCTGCTGTAAAACGGGATTTTTTATATGAATCGGTAGTAACGCAAACTTTTAAGGTACCTTAAACTAGAGACACGTTTATCTGAACCTTAAAACTGTATACACGGATAAACATTTGCTACTGTTATTAGCTGGAACTGGAGTGTTGACCTTATATTTTGAAATGAACACCTGGGTGTTTCATACCAAGTTTTCTTAAAACAAGAGATAACAGAAAATTGACATCCATACAAAGCGAAATCAGTTAATGTTAGGCAGATAGAATTATAAAAGGTCGTTCACTCCACATATCACTCAACAGTAACCTGAAATAATCTCTGCATGGTAAAACTAAGTTGTATTGCATAATAATATTTGCGAAACTGTCAATTTTTCAAGCCCACATTAGGAAAAACAATTTAAAAAATCACTATTTTAAATGAATATGGAAAAATAAATATTATTTTAACAAAAGTCTAACATATTCTGAATAAAATTTTATTTATATATACAATAAGTCTATATCAGACCTTTGAGTGCTATATTTTAAATGTTCAGAATCACTGAAAATTTTACAATTCATGCGTTTTTAATTTATCTGAGTTAACCTTTGTTTGAATGTTAAGACCTAGTTAGATGTATAAAGAGGTATCACTTATGAAGTGGACGAATTCCTTTGTGGTTAGCATGGAACACACCTAGCTAGCAAGCATATCTCATATCTCAGACGATGAAGAACAAGGTTGGTGGCTCAGAGGCATCTGTTTTCAGTTGTACTACTATCGGAATACTGCTATTACTACTAATAATAACAATATTACTGCAATAGACTGCTTAATTCAACACCCTATTAACTGATCATCGACTTGCCATCAGCCATCTGAATTAATTCTGAGACGATTCAACACCTTTAAGGTAGCTTCTTCTATTAGTCTAGAGAACTCCTACATACGACTAAAGACTTATTACTCTCATTTTGGCTCAGGCATTATCTGTTCATTATCGTATAGCAGCAGCATCTAAAATGTATTGTCTGTTTCATTCACTCCACCTAATTGTACGTGTCTGTAAATCGCTGGGATACTGTACACACCGGAATTCGGTACAGTGACTGTACAACAAAAACACTCGCTTAATATGCTTACTCATTAAAACATCGTGAAGATTTATTAAACTAATAGATAGAATTGAAACGTATGAAAATGTTTATATTATTTCTGAGTAACTGGAATAGCCCACTACAAATTCATTTAAATAAACAAAGAAATGACTTATCATCCAGTATTTCAGGTAAATCCTGTTCACTTATATCCGGATTTATTTTTATGTATCACTGAAATTTCAGTTTACCTAAGATGAGTTTGACAAACTTGGACAGAACAGTCTCAGCAACTCATAGTGGTATGCCAGTCTAAAAATACCTTCGATATTTTATAAAATCCTAGTTATGTGGTTGAGGTTCGCAAATCATCGTTATATTCATTGACTGTTACATGAGAAAAGTGTACATTTGACATTCTCCAAACTTTGATCACTCTGTTTGCTGTCATTCGTTGCATTATCTTCATCGTTGTATCGAGGCTTCTGGAAGAAAAACACTTGGTCGAGTAAATATTCGACGGCTAAAGCCACTTGTTAATGAGGTTGTAGATATGCACTTGAAATCATCCAAGAAATTAGCTAATATTATCTGCTCAGACTCTGAGCATTCTATCTATACGCATCTCCCTCCTTGTATCTCATCAGGTGGGACTAGAAGCGATTATGAAAGACTTTATGCTCGGATGACGACTAAGTATGAAGACTTTACGATACCTTATTCGGCACAAATTTTATGTGATGAGAAAAGTTTAAGACATGGAACTACTAACTTACTGTGAAAAACAAAGTTAACAGTCCTTTTTATTCTTTTTCATTAAAATATTGTAGACAATATTTCCGTTTAAATTTCACGTTTTACATTCACATTCTTATTGACATTATTATCAGTGTAAATACCCTCTTAATTATTCTCTCCCCCCGTACCATGTAATGTAAAGACAGAATTAGATACATTATTGTACTACATGCTGGAAATTCTACACTGTATCAAAAGTACTGTTGGCGATAAGTTTATCATTATTTTTTCTTAACGAAGGTAAATCTGGATATTACCAGTTAGGGAGGAAAACGTTGTAGGAATTGGAAGGCACTTCAGGTGGAAGCAGTTGTCGCGTCAGATAAAACCCGTTCTTTTGCACCAAAGTTTTACAAGTACAACTTATCGAACCCGCCGTCTATCTTGTCTCATTTTCTCATTAGTCAAAAATTAACAAGCCATAATGACATTCATCATTCAAAATAAAATACAGCTGGGCAGGATAAGAATTCGATTGACTGATTTGTCTTAAAGACTACAAACTCAGCAGTGAACTACTGGATAAAAGACGGATTTCCATCAGCGGACAGATGTTGTAAGACAGCCCAAAGACGGAATCAGCTTATTTTACATAAACCACTCGTTTAAGTTTGACTCTTACAATTATCCTTTTTCCAACTTAATATTTTGTTTTTGTAAGTCAAAACATTTCAGATAGCCTGTTATTTCTGTCGTACTGTTAGTTCTTTTCTCGGTTAACGCCAGGTAACAACATTTTTAATTGGACATAAACTTTATTATCTCTGGACTTAGCATACAACTCTGGTTTTTATTATTATTATTATTATCGGAATTATCCTAAGTGACAACCCAGAAATAAGTTTGGATTTACGTAATCTAGCTCATGAAATATTTCACACGAATTTTTCACATGATCAGCTTTATGAAACTTACCTGCTGATTCGATGTTGCTTAACTCAGTACGTATAACTAATACTAACAGCTTACTAACGTTTCATGCATGTTTAACACGATTTTCTTTCCCAATAAAGAAAGCTCTTCTACTGAAGCATTATATTTAGTATTTCAAAGTGTCTATCTTTTACACATTCAAGTATGATTCATCGCTGTACAACGCCGTACAGTGAACCAGGTACTAGAAACCTATTTTGTCATCTCCTCACATTAAAGCTGATAACACTATCAACTTTTTTTGAATTATTTTCATCTGCTAATTGAATTGGTTTGACAAAGGATTTGTAGAATTTGTAAAAAATTATATTTGTAAAATCTCAGCGAGATTGAAATGAGTAATTCCAACGTTTCGTTCGGCAATCTGTCAAATCTTGACGACAGTTCATTTGAATTATTTTGCAATCGAATTAAATTAACAAAGAAACTGTGTAATTGGAACAATCATCGTGTTTTCATTCTCCGTTGTCTGCAACAGAATGCATATCCTAAATCCGTAGCTGTCGAGTCACCTGACAACTCCAGTAGGTCGAATAAAGCAGCTCAATCTTCAGAAAGAAGACAAAGCAATAAGTCCGACAGGGTGCTTCTACTAAACTCCAATCCTAAACACCATAATTTTGAAAATACGTCTAATCATAAAATTCTAGATACTAACAGTGTGAACAGACATGAAGGTGTGATGTTAGCTGATGCATAGGAAATTCTTATTAATAAATAAAAATGGATATGTATCACTAATTATTAATACTTGGTCAAAATTCTCGACTGTCCATATCTTCTTATGGAGACGTTAAGAAATGTTTTACAACTGTTTATCCACACACACATACACACTCTGTCTAAAGTGTTTAACAAAGGTAGACCAATATTTGTAAGTCCGAGGTCAAATTTTGATCACAGCTCATAAAATTTTGTTTATTATACTTGTTGAATGACTCATGATTGGACAAAGTTTTTGAAAACAAGTGATGTTCCTTTTAAATATAAACCTCTGTTATGTTAATTTCGATTAATTTCCCTGAAGAAGTTCGGACCAGATTGCCGAACGAAACGTTGGAATTACTCATTTCAATCTCGCTGAGATTTTACAAATATAACTTTTTTACAAATGTCTACTTCTCACTCGGCGCCCAAATATTTTAGAACTATTCTGTCAAATCTTGACGACAGTTCATTTGGATTTGTAGAATTGCCTAGTAATTTCCTTTCATCAAGGATATCCTACAAGTATTGAAAAAAAACACTGCTCTGTGAAAAAGTTTGTTAACTACATGTCACCAGTTCTCATTTTAGAAATTAATTTCAGGAGAAAAAAATGAAAACCATTTAATTTGAGTCCATTTTTTTCAAATTTTATTTTGAAACCATGCATCATTGTATGAAAAAGAATAACATTTAACTAGCGATAACTTTTTCACGCTTAAAATTTCAGTTATTCTTAGATGTTGCTAAGATTTTATGAATCATATATATAGACAAGTGGAAATATCTGAAGCATTGAAATCAAATAAATCATCCGTAAAACACCGCGAATGTTTACCGTTACTTCACCGCTTAAGTAATTTGTCTAACGTCTATTATATTTCACCACGCGGTTCCAGCTACGCTTATGCATATACACAAAGGCATATATATATGCGTATTACGTATGGGCACGCAAGTGAATCAGTCTTTCTATAACCGGTAGTTAGCATGTTGAATTCGTTTTACCATTAAACGGTATAGATATATTGTATACGTGAGAAGGGTTAAACAAATTATCAAAACCATAGTACAATAGTGACCGGAGATAAGTTAAAAAATAAAAATTCCTCCTCACTTCAATTGTTCTTGAACACCCTCTTTTTTATGTGAATTCATCAGTATTATAAAGTTCATCATAATTTTTTTAAACACAAAAAAGTTCTGAATACATCTAGTCTGTTGCTGTATGTCCATGTGTATGCAGACTTCTTTTGCTGAGCAGTAAGATCTTCTTTGTATTTAATTTCAACTATCATTATTATTATTATTTCCTTTAATTCCTAGAAGAACATAGGGCTTCAGCCGTGCGTCTCCATTGCGTTCGGTTCTCTGCTAGAGTTTTCATCTGGCTCCAAGTCTGCCCACACGCTTTCATCTCCTCTTCACATGACCTCCTCCAAGTCACCCACCCTCGCACTGACGACCAACTCGCCGCTTCCAATACATCGGGTTCCACTCGAGCGATGGCTTGTCTAGTGATGTCACTTGATGGTTTCCTCAGAGTATGACCAGCCAATCCATCTCCATTTCTTCCTGCCTATTTGTTTCACAATCGGTTCCTGCTGTGTTGGTTCGCTCATTGCCAGAGATCCCTGCCTGTTGCTGATCTTTTCTGGCCGGCCATCTGATCTTGAGTATTGAGCGAAGACAACTGTTGATGAAGGTCTGTAGTTTGTTTGAGATGCTCTTTATGACGCACTGGCCAAGTCTCTGATCCGTATAGTAGCACTGACTGACTTCACATTGGAGTTGAAAATCAGGATCTTATTTTTGATACTGAGTGCTGTTGACCTCCACACAGACTTGAGAGTAGTGAAAGCTTGTCTTGCTTTCCCGATTCTTGCTTTGATATCCTCGTCAGTTCCAACTATATACAGTACTATATTTCTCATCCCACAATATTCAGGGAAATGTTTGTCACTTCTGAGACTCAGATCACTAGCATCTAAAACTTAAACAGCTGCAGTGAATTATGTCAAGTGTTACAGGAGAGCTTAAAACACTAACTTGATTCTCGTCGTAACAAAATTCAATCTTAACTGAATTTACTTTTACAATCTGATATCATTTTTGATTGTCGTAATTTCTCATGATTATAATACTGATAATAAAAGTTTTAAAAAATTTACTTTTGTAGAGAACAAGCACTTCGACTGAAAATATTCTTTATTTTATGCAAAATGTTAGTTTTTTTTGGTTTTCTAGTCCATTTTCTTTGATGATTTCTTTGCAAACTATCCAAAATTCTATTCAAAATATGTAGGATTACACCTTAGGCGTAAATTCTTCGACATTTGTTTTCATTTCAAAACACATAAATGAACACATTTATACTATAAAAACCGATTTACTTATCAGCATGTAAATATGCTAAACTTAGTGTACGTGCTTAATATGATAGAAAAATTAGTAATACACAGTGAAATGTAGACATGTGTACTTAGTCATTCTCATATTGACTTAACCAAAATGTTTTACTTCTATGCTTTACATGGTTATATTTTGATTTTTTAATTCTCTTATATTAATCATTTCAAATGAAATGTTTGATTGTGGCCATGAGACTGATTGATTTAAGGACTTTACTTCCAACCAATTGATTTTGAGTTCGAATCCTGCCTTATCTTATTCAGCCTACACATCTAGGCAATATCTTTAGCCCTTACAGGATAAGTGTGACTAATAAGCTGGAGAATGAGAAGCCTGGTCTAAGTAACCAAGTTGTAATGAACGATTTAACAGTTATGCTCGCGTTTTCAGGCATATAAACTGCTCACCAGATGATAGACAGTGTAGCTGATGAATCCCCAATGCTTAATTTTACAATCTAAAGCTAGGTGAGACAATACTGCTCTGTACTACGATGAAATTCTTTTATTACTTACATGCAGATAGTTATACAATACAAATTGTGGAATTCAGAATGCCTGATTTTTACAACTCTGACTGAACTAAATTCTTTTTGAAGAGAACTTGTAATAGTCGAACCGATTAATAATAAAATCTCCTCTTCAAATATTGTGTGCATTTAATGCTGATTATTTGTGGAACGAGAATTCACTTCTTGACTCTGTGGTGTCTTCAGTGCAATGGGCCATCAAGAAAACGCTAGTATTTAAAATGTTTTCAGATAAACTCCGTCTTTCAGTAACGCTACCCAAGTGCGCTTTATAAATTTATCTCTAAGTTTCACTGTTTTAATTATAAAATTGCTAGCAATTACAAAACGTATGCATAATTCATTGTGTAGTTTGAAGAAATTTATTGAAATTTAAGCTATAATACATATTCTTAGGTAAATGGATGCGTTTACTAATATATGATCAGTCGGGTATGAAACAGTAATATATAATTAGGCGGCCGATGTAAGGAAAAAAGGTAAAGGTATGTCTTATCTATTCACGTGAAGAATGAGTCTATGTTTTAGCAATTTATTTTGGGCTAGAAATTTAGGGATTAGTTATAAACAGACTTATAATTCAAGTCTTCCTGAAACTCAAGTTTTCTGTCAAACTTTAAAGAAATTCAAGTTTTGGTTTGCAGGGATTTGATTGGTTTCAGGATTTCATCATGAATTAACATCGGTCAGAGAATCGTTGGAAAACCTGGGAGTACTGGACAGCTGTTTCGTTCTAGTTTGAGCTCGTTGACCATTAAGCCACTGGGACCTGATCCAATGACCAGCCCATAAATTCCAGCTTCGAATGTCTTCGGCCAGACATTGGCTAGCGGTCGCGCTATGTCGTGAATTGGCAGAAGTTAGAATTCATGGACTGGCCATTGGAATGGGTTTCAGTGGCCTAATGGTCTACGAGCTCGCTAACCTCGTAACCAGAAAGTCTTGGGCTCGAGCCCCGGTGGGTGCGTACTGATGAAGAGTCCAAAACTTAGTTGACGAAACAGATGTTCATTAATCCCAGGTTTCCCAATGGTTCTCTAACTGATGTAAGCTCATGATGAAATCCTGTAACCAATACCAGTTCACTTTATTATAACTGATATTGTTTTAATGACAAATTATTTATATTTTATGCCCTTTAAAGATTTATAATGAACAGAAATCCCCACCTTCTAAAAACTGTATTGACGTGCTCGGAGTAGTACGGTAGATTGAATCTGTCATCTGTTACTACCAGTTATATGAATCGGCGGTTCGAAGGTAGAATGCTGCCCACCACTCATGTGGTCGGGGATTCTATTCTCGGCTGACGCACTCCTAAACCTCGCCTCGTTTACAGGCCCATATTAAGCCCGGAAAAGAGAGACTGTTAGACATGAGATTAGCACCTTTACCCTGTAAAAAAGACAAGGCCTCAAGCCTCAGTCCACTCGAAACTCAAGGAATGAAATAAACAACATGTGATGATAAGTAAGCAAATAACAAGTAGTCAGCTGAAAAAGTACAAGTCACATGTATTGACCGTATTCAGTATGAGCTAATATCGATGACAGAAGCAATCGTCAATATTATCTAGCTAAAATCTTCACCATATAATGTCAATTTTACACTTTATTCAAGGTTATACTATGCATAACAGATTCATTTTATTTATACTGTAATGATTGTTTACTTTACCTGCAAAGAGTACATTGTTTAAAGCATTACATATGCAAAAATTATCCTTTTATATATATATATGTCTAAACAATACATTGAACAGAGTTCATGATCTAATACTTTAAGTTCAAGGATGATTCTAACTAATTTATACATTAAAAACATTTTCATTCCATAACAGAAACATGCGCATCACAGACTCGCAGGCACGCACGCTGGCACACAGACATTTGCAAGTAAACTTATATACTTTCTGTGAAACTCAATCTCTAAATAGTCTATTTACTTCTTTCCTCTTATGTAAATCTTTAGCTGAAAAAAAATACTATTTATCTGGACTTTTCTTGTTTTGTAGTAAACAAATTTTCATGTTTCAACAGGATGATTATAAAATGAATATTCTGTTTTCTCTCTGGCAAACGATTCTGCAATAGACTCAAGTGAAATCTGATTTAGTTACCTGATTACTTATATATGTATGTTGTAGTGCAGTGCTATACATTTTCCTGTGTTTTATTTTATACATTTGTTTTGCGTGTTCTGAAGTATTAATGTTAGTTATTGAAAACTGTTTTTATTAGCTATACTATACGACTTATACTAAACACACTAGACTGATCTTAAACGAAGAGGTTATTGATTTAAGTTTAGAAGAAAAACTCAAATAACTACACGATTCAGACTAGTGACCTTTGAATTTCTGACATACTGTTCCACTGGCTGAGATGCATGTAAACGCACTGCCAACAAGGCTTCAACATCTCAATAAACAATAATCCAATGAGTTTATACTACTAATGAGTACATTTTATTATTATTATTGTTCCCTTGGGTTCCTGGTGGAACATAGGGCTTCAACTACACGTCTCCACTTGTTTCTGTCTTCTGCTGTTGTTTCACCTGCATCCATGTTAATCCATACTGTTTCAATTCCCCTTCAAACGATCTTCTCCATGTCACCCTTAGACGTCCCACTCGCCGCTTCCCTTTCGCGTTCCACTCGAGCATTGGCCTGACGCGTGACTTCACCCAGCGGCCTCCTCAGCGAGTGTCCAATCCATCTCCACTTTCTCCTGTATATTTGTTGGGCGATTGGTTCTTGTTCTGTTCGTTCCCATAGTTTCTTGTTGATGATTCTTCCCGACCATCTGATCTCCAGTATAGAGCAAAGACAGTTGTTGATAAAGGTCTACAACAGGCTGTTGAAAATATTCTTTGTGACCCGCCAAGTTTCTGATCTGTATAGAAGAACTGACTGACTTGACGTTTGTATTGAAAATCAGAATTTTGTTTTGTTGATGCAGGCTGAGTGACGAAGATTTGCAGATTGGTTTCAGGTTGATGAATGTGTTTCTCAACTTCCCAATTCTCGCTCGATTTGACATCCTCGTCCGTTTCTCCTCTTCCTGTAGTTGAGACAATGCTCCCTAGATAAGTGAATGAAGTAACCTCTTTCAAATCCCTCTCGTTGATGGTGATTGGCGCTGGATGTTGCTGCTGCTGTTGTTTTTGTTGGTTGGTTATTTTCATAACCTCCGTCTTGTCTATGTTCACCTGCAGTCCTGTCTTTGCTGCTTCTCTGATCAGTTTATCGGTTTTTGCTTGTAAGTCTTCGATTTTGTGTGACATCAAACATAACTCATCCACGCGCGAAATCCAGGTCTTCTAGATTCTTCACGTCGGTCCAGGATATCCCTGTCTTCTCGTTTCCATGCACTGTCTGACGCATAATCCAGTCCACCACAATTAGGAATATCATTGGTGATAATAAACACCCTTGTCTGACTCCTGTGTTTACTCCAAACGCCTCACTGAGTTTTCCGTTGTGGATCACTTGACATCTGCCGTTGTCGTACAGCTGTTGAATAAGGTTGATAAATATTTGGGGTACGCGGTAGTACTCGAGTAGTTTCCAAATTACTTCGCAGTGAATGTTGTCGAAGGCCTTCTCAAAGTCTATAAAGTTGAGGTGGAGGTTTGCTTGCCATTCCATGCTTTGTTCTGAGATGATGATGCGTAGAGCTGCAATTTGGTCAGAACATGGTTTGCCTTTCCTGAATCCAGCTTGTTCTGGTCGGCTGAGTAGATTTTAAACAAGTAAAATAACTAGTCTACTGATCAGAATCTTAGTAGAGGAAGTAAATTATTTCAAGTTGGAGTGCAAACCGATATCATTTAGAGAACTGTCAACGGGCTCGCCTCATGATTTGAAGGTCCCATGGGATCATTGGTGCGCAGTACTAGTGAATCCCGAACAGGAACGAAAAAGTTATTCAGTACTCTGTGGTTTTCAAGGGTTCTCTAACTGATATCAAATTGTGAGCTAACTTGAAACGAATCGATTCTTTGTGATCCCCGAAGACTACTGATTAATGAATTTGATAGTTGAGTTCGGATAAAATTTCAACAGGGTGGATATAGATATGAGATATTACATTTTATTCTTTAACTTAAAATATAGTGGTTAAAATTGTAGTGTACATTGTACATCTAATACCCTTTTTACCACAATGTTGTTCCAAATACAAGGAAAAGACGATTATTCTATTAAACAATAATAACATCAAAACTCAAACTTACCTCAACAGTGCCGTGAGGCAACTACACAGGTAGTGAAGGTTTCTAAATTCAAAAGAAGTACTATAGAAAATGTACCTTAGAATCGAGGAAAAATATTCCCAACGAGGTGGGATCAAGAGCTCTGTCCACAAGAATCACACACCAAGGCTTACCGCAGACAGTCCCGAGTCAGAATGGCCTTCATGAACCCAAACACACACACACACTGTCAATGTACACGCAACCACAAAAAGAAGAATTACAATTAAACACTAAACAAGGACAGAGGTAAATAGTACAGGTCAAAATCAACATGTGATATGCAAATTTCAAATTAATGAGACATAGTCTAGGGTGGAAAAGCGGTTAGGACGCTCGCCGACCATGCACATGGTCCCAGGTTCGATCCCCGACCTAGGCACTCCTTTACCTCGCTAAGCCAGAAATAATACTGGTGAAGAGGAAAGGTTGAGCATGAGGCTGGCAACCCTATCCTGTCAAATAAACACTGCTACAGAAACTTCAAGCCACTAGCTTGAAACCCTATGTTCCACTGGGTAACATGAAGGAAAAAAAGTCTAGGGGAAAAGCGTATAATAATTAGGGTTAGTTGAAATGTCTAAATAAGTATAAATATCATAAATAGATAGTCCAGGAGGTATTTTCCAGTCGATTCTTCCATTACAGAGACTCCTCATATGCTCTCAGAAAATGTGTTACAATCGTCGTCTGACTTCTCCACAGAAATGATTTAACTGTGAAGACATAAACTTACCTAATACCCGGTAAACGAATTCCCATTTTATGGCATAGATTAGAATGCCTTACTAAACTTCATTTTTGAGTACTGAGTTCGCATGACATGAGTGACACTTCAGTTGTAAAACTCATTTAGCTACTGAAAACAAGATTGCATATTTGGTGTTAATTAGTAGGAATGTCTCATCATCTGTGATTCACTAGGATACTTTAGTTATTGGAACTAACAAACTAAATCCTCTGACAAAATCTACAATCCCCTTCGTAAACATGTACAACTAAAGGTGTTAAGTCTTAGATATCAACTGACAAGGAGTACTGATTGATTTAATCCTCTTGCTTCTTAGCAGACATCATTAAGTCTTGTTTGTAAGCTACAGGAAGCTTACGCTACCTGAAAAATCCTAAAGTACATCAGTCAGAGGCTGTACCACTTAATTATTCAAGTTATTACTACATGTTGCAAAAAATAGTGTTTTCAGATTTTTAACTAACTACTTTGAAGTCTGCAGTTGACCAGTTTGTTCTCATCAAATGAAAAGCATGATGGAGAAAATGGTTTTAATTGGCAGTCCAAAACTGAAGAATTCACTCATAATCTAGTAATTACAACTGCGTTGACTGACCATTGTGGCATTACCAGTGTCACGTGTCTAGTCTTTAGTGGTTATGATTGATTTCGATATGGGTACCAGTCTAGTAGGTGCGGCACTGTGGTCCAAGTTTTGGATTAACGTTCAATGGCTGCAGGCAATCAAGAGGAAGAAGACCTGCATTTAGTTTTCATGCCTCTTGACACTCGTCATCCTAGACCATGAAAGAATTGATCACCTCAAAGTGATTCGAAACTGTATCACTCGCTGGTGCAGTCAGAGACGTTACCACTAAGTGCTAATAGGCACTAAATCTTGGTACATACCTTCCTGCCTATTATTTCCAACCATCTCGCTGTCAAAAATACTGACAACATAGTGATACATGAATGGTGAATTTTTTTTACCTTCACGTTCCCCAGTGGAACATAGGGCTTCAAGCTAGTGGCTTGAAGTTTCTGTAGCAGTGTTTTACTTTTACAGGATGAGGTTGATAGTCTCATGCCCAACCTTTCCTCTTTACGGGCTTTTTTTATTACTGGTTTGGCGAGGTGAAGGAGTGCGTCGGACGGGGATGGAACCCCGGGCCATGTGCATGTTTGGCGAGCGTCCTAACCGCCATACCACCGATGGTGAACAGTAACCCTTAATAAAAACCCTCTTTCCAGTTTATCGAATGGCAATCCTGCAATCATCTAAAGGTTGTCATATGCTTGATACAACTGTTAACTGAATACATTTGACGCAAATACGTCTACTTAAATTTTGCTATAGTTGACTCTGTACAATTCGTAAAAGAAACAGAACAATTTGAAACATTTAAACATAACAATAAGTTATATTAAAATCCTTTTAAATATAACGTTTTTTTTCATGAGTCATTCACATCTGTATATTATACAATAAAAATGTTAGTCTTATTTTGATCATTGCTGTTTTGTCAGGATTATTTTTTTTTCGTCAGTGTGAGTGGTTGTTGGCACTGTCGTTGTTGTTGTTGCCGTTATTGTTTTGGTGGTGTTGGTGGTGACTATTTACTTACACCACCATATTCAGTTACACTGAATTCTTTAAGAAAACAAAAGATTAGTCAGTCAGTCATACATATTCATCGCATGTATTAGTCCTATATATGGACATGTTTTAGTAATCAGCAAGCCAAAATTATGAAACTGTTTATTCTGCTAGAGATGTGATTGGTCCAAAAAAAGAGAATAATGCTTTGGTGCTTTGTGTGTGTAGTGTGGCCTTATGCTAACCACCAGTCTCTAGTGTGTGCCTGTGTGTGTGTATGTGCCTGTATCAAACTTTTTCGTATATTTTAAAATAAAGTTCACTAGTTATAAACGAATTGCACTTATCTCTACATACATTCATGTTATATAACACAGTGCCTGATTAAATATTGAAAATCCTTTAAAAATGTTTAGTAATTTCATTTTACTGAGTCATGCATGATAGAATGCAATAACAAAATATAACTACAGCCAGAAATAGTTTAGTGTAACGCCATAAATTATCTTTATTATTATCATTATTATCTAATAGTGTATGTACCATGATAAGAGATAATCGTTAGTTAGAATGTAGATTTGTAGCTCAGGTAGATGGTTTCGAGGTAGTTGTGTTCTCATTACTGCTCAGCAGTTCGCTCCATCCTTCTCTATGGCTCTGAAACATGGCCAATACGAGTTGAAGACATGAAAAGGTTGACTGTTTTTGATCATAGATGTCTACGATCTCTTTCTCACGTTAGGTGGTATAATAAGGTAAGTAATGTTGACGTTAGGCGTAGAGTGTTGGGCAAAGATGGAAAATCAATCGACGAGGCTATAAAGTTACATAGATTGAGATGGCTAGGTCACGTGCTGCGCATGCCTAACCATCGCCTCCCCCGACGGGCATTACTAGCTGATATAGGTGCAGGTTGGAAAAGAGTAAGTGGTGGCCAAACAAAAACATGGCATCAATCCATGAAATCCTTGACAGTTAAACTGAGTCAGGTAGGGAGATGCAGACTTCCGGGTTGGGGCCCTCGGGACTCTAAGAATCAATGGCTGGAGACAATAGGTGACATGGCTCAAAATCGTTGTCAATGGCTTACGCAGATGTATTCAGTCTCTGTAATCTTTCATATTCCTTTCTACCATTACTCATTCTGTTTCACTCTTATACTTGTCAAAACTCTATTGATTCTCTTCACTCATCTTCTTGTCTACCTTTGTGTGCTCTTTGGAACGTGGCAACTCGAACTGCTGCACTTCGGTGCCAAGTTCTATGTTGAATCCAGAGAGACAGACAGACAGAGTTGTGTTCTCTGAGCTGGATTAATCATTAGAATTACGTCACAACATTATCAAAGTCTACAGAGAGCAGAGTGGACTGGACTATCTTAGCTTTCTTCAATTTTCAAAACAATTATTTAGTTTCTTTTATTATAATTATTATTAGTGCTACTTGAATTTTAATAAATTACATCCAATTGATGTGACAACTCAATAAATGAGCTAAATAATTGATAAGTTTAAGTAAGTAAGTAAGCCAACAAGCCTATACATTTGAAGTATATAGGTCAAGATGTAAGCCATTATAAAACATGAATCACTTTGGATAAATGAAATTTCTAGTAAAAGTTTTTATTAGACTAAGGAGTGAGTCAATGAATAAGTGATTGAATGAGTAATGTTTATTAATTGAACAATAAATTATTATTAATTTTCCGTATTTAAGACACTTTATTATTATTATTTACTAGTGCTTTTATGGCCACACCTGTCTTCAATGGTAGTAGAGGACGAAAAAACCTTTGGCGTACAGTGTTTAGAGAAGAGACAGTGTTTGTGCATTATATTTTAGACGTTTAAAAGTGAAATATTGCCATATCTGGAGCTCTCTGAATACAGTATGCTTAAAAATTCTCTGAACTGGGTGGTTTTAACTATGAAACCTTCATTCTCAGTGATGAAGATGTTGTCTAGGAGAATAATGACACTTCCGCTGTTAAAGCATTCATTTCAGAATGTAAAATAATGAAAACATCCATCTGACCTACAAAACTTCTGCACTGTTTTGAAATACTAGAGCTTCTTTTTAAAACTTCATATTTCACCTTTCTGTGCTTAGATCCATCTATTAAGAACTAAATCATAAAGTGTACCGTACAATTCGCCAAACCAATTTTCAGATAAAAATCAAAAACATTCAGGTGGATGACAATGAAATAATGGTGTTATATGATGTCACAGCATTATATACTTCAATTAATCCAAAACTGGCAAAAGAAACTATGAAACAACTACTCCACATCGATGAAAACACAAAAATGAAATGTTCAACTTGGATAGAACTCATAGAATTGTCTTACAACATACCTCCAATTCAACAATCAAATATACGAACGATAAAAGGAATCGCCTATATAAGGATTAAAAGCTGAGGCCGTTATGCAGAGATTAGACTTAATAGTCCTACCTATAATTAAACTAAACATCTGCGTACGTTATGTTGATGATACATTTGTAATAATTAAAAGAAATGATTTGCAATATACCTATAAATTAATGAACAACATATTTGAAGACATTAAACTCACAAGAGAAGAAGAATTAGACAACAAAATTCCATTCTTAGATGTCTTAATCAAGAGAACTAACACAGGAAATTTAGAAACACGAGTATATAGAAAATCAACTCACTCAGACTGAATACTTAAAAATAATAACAATAACTCAATTACTCACAAAAGAAACTGTGTGCAGACATTGTTTAATAGAGTTCAAACACATTGTAGCACTCCAGTGTTGAAGAGAATGGACAGAAAATACCTACTAACCGTCTTCAAGAAGAATGGATATCCTCACAATTTCATCAAGAAGTGTTTAAACTCGAGTCATAATACCAACACCAAGTCGACATCAAAGACCACAAGAAAATTCATTCTACCATACATAAAAAAATCTTTGAAATAACAGCTAGAATATTAAGACCGTTTGAAATAGATATAGCACAAAAACCAGCCCACCCACTTAGTTCGATATTGAGCAAACCAAAAGATCCAACAGGAAAAGAAGCTAAAAATAATATCATTTACAATATGAATTGTATGAAGTGCAATAGACATTACATCGGTCAAAGTGGGCACCCCCTTCGAATCCAAATCCTAGAACACAAATTGGCTGTAAAAAGGCTTGATGTATATTCTTTTGTATCAATGCCTGTAGATAATTACATATGCCATTTTGATTGGGATAAAGTAGAAATTTTAAGTAAATGGAACACCAAAATTTCCAGGGAATCCCTAGAAGCCTGGTACTCAGGTGAATCAGCAATCAATAGACACTGATACAGACCAAATTTACCAGCTAATAAAAAGTAAATCATATGACAAGAAAGTTCAAATTCAAAGTCAATAAATTAACAACCAGTCACGACAACGGTTGACAGGAGACACAATTTTATCATTCATGGAGAATTGAAATAAGTCGAGCTCAGTACCACTTCAAGAATCATAGTGAAATACACCAAGCTAAGGGTTATTACAGACACCTCGTATATAACAGCTTGTAGTTGTTAATCCAACCTTGGTTTTGTTGTAAAAGAACACAAAAGAAAGCAGAATCTGGAGTGGATCATTTTAAAAAATTCATGTCTCTTAACGGATATCTAACCACTAAATGATATTAAGCACCACTAGACAGATAATAAACTTGACATTTATTGTAAGAAATATAAGCATCAATACCAACACTAGTAGCTACAAACTCGTAGGACTGTTTTATAATCAATAATTAATCTTTCCTTTGTACAAACTGCTCTTGATTTTAACAGTCTAACGTTCTATTGACATCTTTTCCCTGCTGCTTGAAGGTGGCTGTCAATGCCATGCAGGATAGGTATTTCGTCCTATTTAGGACTCGACTGCAGAAATCTCACCATATTATTCATATACATATATACTGTTAGAACGATCTGTCTCCTCTCCTTCTTCTTCTTCTTTTTCTTCTTTTAATTACTATTTCACTCAGTAGACTAAACTGTATGTTACTAGAATTTCTTTGCTTACTTGTTTACTTTGGTAACCAAGTTACACTCTGAATAGAAATAATAGAAATAGACATTGAAGAGAGAGTAAGATCATTTTAAAATTGTCTACAGACTAACATATACAATAACTTTGCCTACTAAAGATGCATGCGTACAGATGCGCGTTAATCAATACATATATATATATGCAATCCTACTGTATACATTATTACTAACTAAAAACTCTTTCTCTATTATTTCAATTGTATTCATGTTTATGTTATTCTTTTCATTATTTCTTTTTTGTTAAAGTAAACGAAACAGATAGTTTATTATAGGTTGAAAATTATTAACACTGCTCACTGGGGCAATGGATAGGCTTAATCAAGTTAATTTTTTTATTGGTTGGAGGATTTCATCATGAGCTGAAATCAGTTAGAGAACCATTGGAAAACCACCACTGGAGTACTGCCAGACAGCTGTTTCATAAGCCTAGTTTGGGGCTCTTCATCAGTATGCACCCGCCCCATTGGGGTTCGAACCCAGGACCTTCTGGTTACAAGGCTAGCGAGCTCGTAGACCATTAAGCCACTGGGACTCGATCCAATGGCCAGCCTGTGAATTCTAACTTCTGCCAATTCACGACATAGCGTGACCACTTCGCAATGTCTTCTTCGATGAGTTACTGCCTCACCTTCAGCCTGTGGGTGCGTACTGATGAAGAGTCCCGAACTGGGACGAAACAGCTGTCCAGTACTCCCAGGTTTTCCAGCGGTTCTGCAACTGATGTCAAACAAAATCCCTACAAAACCAATACTTGAAAAAAAATAGTTTTTTTTAGTTTACTTTATTCTGGATTGTTTATCTTAATATGTAAATTGTAGTTCAGACTTTAAATAATGTATTACACGCTCATTGTATTTTAAAATGAAAACACCTGACCTGTAGATTATTATTGGTCTAGTGCTCTATTCTGATGAAGATATAACTTGTTGATTAAATCACTCGACTTCAAGTCAATGAATCTTGAATTTGAGTGCTGTCCACCTAATTTGAGTTTGAGCAGGTGGATCGTGAAATCAGCAATCATTTATCATATGTGTTCCAGTCAACCAGTTGAGTTATAACTAAAGAAACTAAAACTGGTTCTGTCCTTCGAAATGATGGGATAAATAACAATTGATTTTTATGCGTTGCTTTTGGTTAGAAAAGAAAATCAAATCGTGCCTGAGAGAAATAGTTGTTCATGAATAATTCCCATTCAGGCATTAAGCTCCTTTTTGGAGAATTCGTCTTCTTTAGCTATACAGCCACGTTTATTTGCATCCTTTTTCACAAAAGAAGATAGTAAAAAAGGGGGGGTAAACCGTTGCAATCAAAGCCGACAATATTAATCATTAAATCAGGGAATTTGAATGTAGGTGATAGAGTTACGTAATGAGATAAATAATTTGATGAATGAGTTGTAATCAGAATGAACATAGAAACGAGGGAAGATGTGATATTACGTAGGAGTTCAGAAGAATAGAAGGGTTAGGAAGAGTTAAAACACACAAAAATCAGTTAGCTGAAAGCACCAGAGTCATTATCATGATGACAGAAATTGTTGAATAATTCTGTTTTGTATTCAGAACTCCACTTTCTTTATCTGGATAGTCATAGCTTCAGCAATAAAAAAATAAGAAATTGTGTCGGCTTTGGCAAGCTGCTCTTCACTTTGTAGATCATGCTGAATGAGGAGTTTGCTAAGATATACTGGTCACTGTTGACAAGGTGTCCAATCATTGCACTCCTTATAGGGCCAATACTACCTTTCTGCTACCATGTGGGACAGTTTTCCTGAACCCTACCGAACAGGATACGCATAGAACGACTAATATTCCTGGTTCTATAGCGAAAGACCACTTAATGTATGCACAGAGAAGTGGTTATACAGAAAGTCTTGTCTTTCAGACTCCTGCAGATCAGTACGCGACTGGAGAACACTATTCTTAGAGTTGCTGCGAAAAGTCTTATTCTCAAAGAAGTTTAAATTTTTCTCTTAAGGACATCACGCGTTAGATCACCCCTGAAATCGAGGTTCATGTAATGTTTCTATTTTGGTGCGAACTATATCTTTTGTCTCTGAATTCTCCATTTACATTCTTGTATATAAATCTTGGAGGTTCTATATTTCAAATGAAGAAGTCTTCCAGAAGGTTTTATCCTTCTTCTAGAGCGTTAGGATTGCAGGTACATCTGACAAGAAACATGCATAGAGTGGTCAACTGACAAATTTCTAGAGGTAGGTGCCTACAGAAAGAAAACAACATCTGATTATATCCCTTGCCCCTCGTGTAGCTCATAAATGAAAGAGCCCCAACAATGACAGTGTTGTGTCAGTATTTGACTGAAACTATAAAATTGTTAAAGACCGTAAAAGTTTAGTTCACGCAGTATTAGATTAAGATTCCATAAATCTTCTTCAGTAAAATATCTAAAAATCTGATGTATGAAGTAAAATAACAGATACTTCAAATTCCAGTAGTTGCTGGTAAAAACCATATTTCCTTATTTATGCGTGTTTACAAAGTAAAACAGTGTATGTTGCTTTATAACCACTGAGTAATGATCAGTGAGTTGAGCATCATTTTATAAACAAAACCTAATCCTGGTGTCTACTTGGTGCTATTGGTTTAACAATGACCAGCAATGGAATTCCGCATTACTATATCAATATCTCACCATATAGTTGAGAAACGCTCTTCGATATCAGTCAAACAATATTAAGTTGAAACTCACAGAATAATATCTTGACACTCATATTTCAATAGAGACTGATCAATAGGATCTATTGAAATGAACATCAACAAATGAAAAGTATAAACCAAAGACTCAAAGAACAGTCAATTTCAACTTTAAGCATTGTTTAAACTGTTGAAAGACTGGTGTTTAAACTTGTTAATTGTTACTATGACAACATATTTCCATGCCTTTCTTGAGATTTTCATCGGCAATAAAGTTGTCTACCTATAGGCTCCGATCAGATGATTGAAATAGGCGGCATTCAAATTTAAATAAAGAAACTTATCAGTTTTAACAAACAAATTTATTCAAAAAAGATACTCAGTCTTTTTTTGAAGTAGCCAACTTTGTACTTCTTTTCTGCTAATTAATTTCGGAGATCTAAGGATTTTTAACATTTTTCGGGCAATATATATATATATATGTAAAGCCTAAGTATTTCAACAGAATAATTTACTGAACCTGATTTTAATTTTAGTTTTAGATTAAAAGGTTGTTGACTTGAGTGCGGATTCAGTTATTATATTTGCTGAATTATTCATATATTCGTTAAGTCACTCTTTAATTACTTTACAATTATTTTACAGACGGATAATGAATATGCATGACGTTTTATACTACTGACGGAAATGAGTAGTTGGAAAGCACTGATGCTTACTATCCACATTTAAGTGATATAAAAACACTAAATGAACCTTCCACTCGTTTTCGGCCTACCTCATTAATAGTGTACTTGGTTCGATTTGTCTCATACAGTCGAATTAGTTCAAACCCCCCAACATCACTGAGTAGTGTATACCTTCAGATAATTATACCTGCTTACTTCATTAGCATTTGTGGTATGAAGTAGATTACAGAGTGTGATATGAATATTTTCTGTTTTCAGAAGAAACCTGGGTGAATTTCTTAAATTATGAGTCCTATTATAGGTAATTGCATGCATTCATTAATGTTTGTGGGACACTTTATCATATTAAGTTGAATTATCGTTCCTTTAGTGAGTTTATTTGATTTTTAGAATTGGAGTTATACAACTGCACCATAAATTTACCTACATTAACTTCTTAACACTTTTTGGTTGGGATGTCATCGACTGAATAAATATGAGTATTCAACCAAGTTAACTTATACCTCGCGACACCGCAGCTTATTTTGTAAAGTCACTCAAAAACACCACAGACACTCTGATTGAAAAATACTCACTGAGGTATCTGAATAAGGCTATGTATGATATTTGTTCCTCTAAAATTTAACGCCAAAACAATCTTGAAGAAGAGAAGTGAATGAAATCTATTGACTTTATATGTCATCTACATAGGTTGACTGTGCATTTCTTTTTTAAACTGGTTCTTATTGTGAATGCAGATTTCCATTCTCTTATCTTTGCATATTATATTCCCACTCTACCTGCTTGATTTTCCCCCTACAATCTTGATACCCGTCTAATATTTTTAATGAAAGCTCTATTCTGCCTGTTGTGTGTTTTCGAATATACACGCATAAATGCCACAAAGGGTATTTGTTTTTACTAGACTTTTATTTGATCCTACTAGTGTCGGTGACGGAGTTGGATAACAAAATAAGAGATAATTCTGTGGATGGCGACTAGCATTAGAATGCAGGATACACACATCTCCCTATTTGGAACTTGTCATCTGGATGTACCAGCATTCCACAGTGAGCCAGTGATGGTGTTTCCGTTGGGACTCGAACCCATTACCTATTGTTTCATAATTTTCATCCACAAGACCACTCGAGTCCCGAGGGCCACATCTTATGCAACGGGCATCAGTTACTTGTTGTTAATTCAATTTTGAATTTCCTGCTGATTAACTGGACCTAAATATTCGGCCTCACAGGATTACACTGTTAGTCACCATCCACCAAACTACGTCAATGGCTAGTACTAGGATCCGGTATGTCAGCAGAGATCGAATATTCCGGTCCAACTGATCAACGGGAAATTCAGTAGTGAATTAAAAACAAAGAATTAAAAGATGCTGCACTGATATTTTTTTTCCTTCACGTTCCCCAGTGGAACATAGGGCTTCAAGCTAGTGGCTTGAAGTTTCTGTAGCAGTGTTTATTTTACAGGATGGGGTTGCTAGTCTCATGCCCAACCTTTCCTCTCCACCAGCGTTATTTCTGAGTTAGCGAGGTGAAGGAGTGCGTCGGCCGGGGATCGGACCATGTGCACGGTCGGCGAGCATCCTAACCGCCATACCACCGACGCACTGATTACTTACGGTTATCTAATTCAGAATTCACCTACCTGTAACTTATATCGATGAAGAATCCTAGAAAATACTAGTTTATATAACATACTGAACAGAGAAACTTTACTCTTTGAAGTATATCATCGCTGATTAGATAACATAAGAAAATAAGAAATAACTATTTTTTTTCCATGTTTACTAGTGAAAGAATGACATTGAAACACAAAACATAGTAAAGTAAAAGAAGACTGTTCCAGTTAATAATATTGATAATAATATTAATGATAACAATAGTAACGATGGTAATAATACCGGTTATAGTTAATTGGCTGACGGGTTGTCATGGTAACAAATGGTATACATATATTGATGATGCTATTTACAAAGAATTAACCATTGTATTATTATGTATTATGATACAGCCAAAGTGATTGATGTTTTCAATTATTTTATTTAAGAGATTTTAGTCCTTCATTGATGTTACATGATATTGTATTAAATATTGAGATAATTGTGAAGATTGAAATTAAGAGAAATTGATAAGGTTTCTTTGTAATTATTAAATTGACTTACGAATTAAAAAAGTTGGCACAGATAATAATAATATATATGAACATGAGGACATTCTTAAGTCTTTTACATTGCTAAAGATATGAGTAGGTTTCTTTTATGGCTAACAAAAATTTCTAATTGCTTCTACTGGTCCAATTAGACTGCAACCAACTAGGACTATGATGCCTAGTATTATTAATAAACTGTTGGGTAATCTAGTGGTGTATCTCACGCATCAATCACTTACAGCATATCAAGAGTTCACTTTCATAAAAAATAGCTGTCAAGCCAACGTGAACCTATGTTTCATGGTTATTGGCAGCCATCAATATCTACCATCTCTAGGGAAGTAATGTCTTTTTAGAGAATCGAGCCCGTCTCGACCAGTGTTGTAGATGGAAACATTACCACTGAGCTGTTGATCTATATTGTAAGATTGTAATGGACGTACTGATTAGTCAGTAGAGTGTTGACTACTACAATTCCTGCCACTGTAGACAGAATAACTTCAATTAACAGTGATACTTCTGTGCGTCGGTGGCATAGCGGTTAGGACGCTCGCCGACCATCGACATGGTCCGGAGTTTGATCCCTGGTCGGCGCACTCCTTTACCTCGCTAAGCCAGAAATAATGCTGGTGAAGAGGAAAGGTTGGGCATGAGGCTAGCAACCCCATCCTGTAAAAATTAAAACACTGCTACAGAAACTTCAAGCCACTAGCTTGAAGCCCTATGTTCCACTGGGAACGTGAAGGAATAAAAAAACCGTGATACGTTAGAAAAAGATACAAAAAGACAATGAAAACTAGAAATTTGTAGTTTAAAAATTAAACCTACTCGAGGTCAAAAGGGTGAAAAAAAATATGGAAATCCGAATGTCTCCTGAGGATTCAGGTATGTAGGCCTGGAGAAGCTGTTCTACTTTGCACTAGAAACTGAAGTCGTGGGTGGGGGGGAAGTTACTGGTCCAAATAATAAGATCATAACAAGAGGGTATTTTATAGATTTCTAAAGGAAACTATAGAGAATTTAGACCTGTAAATGCATGAATTATAAATGAAGAATTGTATTCTATTGTACACTGACTATATTTCTAGTCAACATTTACCTTACTTTGTATACAACGATGAACAACAATCAGTTCTCAGAGGCTCCACCTCTTTGTCTATCAATAGACAGAGCATACAATTCTACCAAATTAAACAATTATTTCTTTTAATGTATCAGAAATGATTTTTTTTCTTACATATTTAATTTAAAACTAAACTCAAATAGCTCAATTTTTAATTTGCATATACTAGCAATCATTAAGATGACATAATTTTAAAATTGCACCTACTCTATGTTTGTTAACCAGTGTCCTATGAATTTTATTTTCTGAATTATACATAAAGTTGTAATATGCTTTTTAACTAACCATCTTACTAAATACTCACTCATATTTGGCTCATATTTGTCCATTCACAATTTGATTAGGTAAACTTGTAAAATCATAGAATGAATCATTTCTTAATTTAAGTAGTAATATGATTGAAGTTAAGTATCAATCCGTCTTTAGAGCACGCGTATACTCCAGTCTGTTAACTCACAGACACACACATACACTAAAATACACATACACACGCACATATTGACACACGAAAGGCGTCACATAAACAAGGTCATGCAGTTAATTCTTTTTGGGTAGAAAGGTCAAACAATTTAAGAATAAAATCTGCTGGCCATCATACTGAGTAATAAAAATGAATTAACCCTTATGAGATTATGTTTTATGAAAAAAAATTATTGAATGTGTGAATGATTTCATTCTTTAAACGTTCTACTTAATTTTAAAAAAATCATTCTCTTAAACCCCGGTCATTTAACTAAGCACAAGTGTACGATACATCTGAATTTAGTTTAATTCATGAGATATAAAAGAAATCATAAAAAGAAATGGAAAATATTATTGAAGTCGAAATCCCCTTCTCTCTCTCTCCCTCAGATTTTCTTATATAACTAAATGAAATAAAACAGGTAACCGCTGCTCCTCAATAATATATGTTTTTTCCTATGTTAGATAGGGGACAGATATACTACACTAAATAATTTCAGTTTGAAGTAGTTGTTGACCTCAGAGTAAAGTGTTCTTTCTACAATTTTATCAAAAAAATATGAAGTAGATGTGCAATGTAATGATGGGCACTGGAATATTATGAAAATGTTTTGTTATTCATGGTGAATTATATAGGATAAATATGACTGAAATATAACTAAGTGTCCTTCTTAAACAAATGTTTAAGTATTAGTTTGTAGGGATTTGATTGATTGGCTACAGGATTCCATCATGAGCTGACATCAGCTAGAGAACCATTGGAAAACCAACAGGGAGTACTGGATAGCTGTTTCCTCTGTCCTAGTTTGGGACTCTTCATCAGTACGCACCCACCCCATTGGGGTTCGAGCCCAGGACCTTCTGGTTACAAGGCTAGCGAGCTCGTAGACCACTAAGCCACTGGGGCCCGATCCCACGGCCGATGAATTCCAACTTCTAGTGGGAAGTCGTAATCAGTAGGGTACAGCAGGTCGGGCGTGAGGAAAAACACTCGCCGAAGATATTGGCTAGTGGTCGCCCTATGTTGTCAATTGACAGAAGCTGGAACTCATGGGCCATTGGACTGGGTCCCAGTGGCTTAATGGTCTACGAGATCGCTAGCCTTGTAACCAGAAGGTCCTGGGGTCGAACCCCAATGGGGTGGGTACGTACTGATGAAGAGTCCCAAACTAGGACAGAGGAAACAGCTATCCAGTACTCCCTGTTGGTTTTCCAATGGTTCTCTAGCTGATGTCATCTCACGATGAAATCCTGTAACTAAACAAATATTTCCCCACATTGTTATTCAGTACACTTAACCTGTTTTGTGTTAGGATAAACAAGAGCAATAACCGGTATTCCCATGACTTGTCAAGCAGTAAAATTATGACCATGAAAAATGGCTAACATCAACATATTTTTCACTGTATTCCAAAATGTTTTGAAGAACACCATGGAAACAAATAGAACGTTTTTTTTTTATTAGTTTAGGAATTTCTGTGTTACACCCAACAACACATGAAATGTCAAACTTAAGACTGTTAGATTTCGTAGGCACCAGTTTATTATTTATTTAGGGCAGTTTGGTTGCCTAGTACTCTATGTTTTTCACTTATTTTGAACGGATATCCTTTTTAGTCGTGGAATATTCCTTCAGTCCAGTCAAACAACAACAACACAGACCTCACAACTGAAAGATGACCAAGTAAAATGCTGTCTTCAGAATATAATATCTGTCAGAAATACTTCATTTACGTTTCTAATATTACTTTTCTGTATTGTCAATCATTGTCATAGCATACTTAACAATATTTCAGTAGTCTTGAGTGGATTATGCTTGCATGTACTCTACAAATCCACTACAAACTTTTTATTGTACATTTTAATTATAAAGGTTGATTACTTAATATACTGTTTACACTCTTATTCGTAGTAGATAAGTCTGAGAATTTCTACCGACTGTGGCTGTTGATATGAAATGTCCTACTTTCTTCCCATTTATTTATATGTGCAAACCTGTCAAATGTGACATTATCGTTTGTAATGTTCCGTGACATAAGATATACACTTACAATGAAACTGAGAAAACATAAATAAATAAGCATTTAATTGGTGGATGGTGACTAGCAGTGGAATCCAGGATGCGCATTTCGTCCTATTTGGGACTCGTCAGCTGGAAAAATCTAAAATTCAATTAAAAATCAATAAGCGTTTTAAAAAAAATAGAAGCATATCACACACAGCTGGGAAGTACGTCAACTTTACGGTGAAGATATATGTATGTTTCTCAATAGCAGTTTCTCATGTGCAGCTAACGAGTGGTAACATTCCTTGAAACCAATTTGTTTCCTTTTAAACACGAAATGGTAATCATAGAAATATATCAATGAATATTCAAGTGTTGGTTTGTAGGGATTTGATTGGTTACAGGATTTTCATCATGAGCTGACATTAGTTAGAGAACCATTGGAAAACCTGGGAGTACTGGACAGCTGTTTCGTCCTATTTCGGGACTCTTCAGCAGTACGCACACACCGGGACTCAAACCCAGGACTTTCTGGTTACTAGGCGAGCTCGTATACCATTAAGCCACTGGGACCCGATCCAATGGCCCATGAATTCTAGCTTCTGCGAATTCACGACATAGCGCGACCCCTAGCCAGTGTCTTCGGCGAGTATTTGTCCTCACACCCGACCTCACTCTACTGGTCACGACTTCTCACTAGAATCCCAGGTAACTACCTACCTGAATAGGGCAAGTCACTAGTGATATCAATAAATAATTTACTATTATTTTCTATTCCTTTTCTTTTCAATTGGAAAACAGGGCCTCAGGTTTCAAAGTTCTATTAGTAGTGGTGTTTTTGTTATCGAGTAAGATTACTAGTCTCACACCCAACCTCTCCCCTTTTCCCAGCTTGCTATAGGCTCGTAAACTAGCAGTGTGTCGTCTGGGAATCAAACTCGAACCCCCTATATGGTTGATAACCATTCTACAGTTGAGCCAAAGAGGCACATATGGTTATCATACGATTTTGAGCTATCTAAGATAAGCACTGAATTATGTAAACTCTAGAACTCAGAAGAAGCTTCGCCAGAGTCTCACATGCACTTTTCTTGTAGGTAGTAACTGCCGAATTCAAGAATCTCCTGCCAATAGGTTGTTAACATTTGATACAGTTCAAAGTATACTCCAGTATTGTGTCAAATGCGTTATACACTCGACTTGTGGACTTTGATTAGCACTAATAAGCAAATGGTTCAGTGCATCGTAGCGCAATGTTATCATTCGTAGTGTAGACAATTATGCTTACATATTTGTATATTCATAACCATAAAATTATTCGAAATAACCTTTTCAGTTTAAGAATAATCTTGATCTCCCTTCATCTTAATCATAGTTTTAAACGCAGATTCACCTTCTTATAAAATCTTTTGGAATAAACCTGATGTAATTTGTTGCTTTCTACATTTTCTAAAAGTAAAATATGAATACTATTTTAGCAGTTAAAATCCATGTGGTTACAAAGATACTAGAAGTGCTCTTACCACCCAAAAATACTTTCTTCTCTGAAACAGTAAAACACTATGGACCACTTTACTTTAATATCCAGTGTTAACAGTTAGACAGCAGAAAATGTTACATTTATTCTATCTTTTTGGAGTTGACGCCTGTAGGAGACAATGGTTTTGCTTTTACCTTAAGGAATACAATATGTATTATTTTAAGAGTTTATATAAAGATGTCATCGTAAATTCTAACAATGTATGCAGTTTAATTTTTTTTAGATTGTTCAATTTATTAATGTTCTAACATATTCATTCCGATCGTTATCATATAATTACACAACTGCTTAGACGCCATTTTGCTGAGATGTTGAATAACAAATTCAAAGGAGTAACCAATTCTTCCCGCCTATTATCTATTATCATAAAAATGTGTTTTTACAAATAGGGAACTGAAATTCCTGATTATCTTGAGAAGTTAGTTAATAGCCTAAAAGCTCACTGACTAAATATTTACGAGATACTGACAAATCTAAGACCAAGACTATCATTTTAATCAGTGGTCACATACGCTTCAGAACAGCAGATTTGATACAGCTTGATTAGGTCGGTAAATTCAGTCCTGAATGAAATTCCATTTATCCTCCGATGCTATTCTGAAGTGTACCAAAGAATCCCAGTTTTTTCGAATTAAAATCATTTACACAGCTAGTTTCCTTTATGAATTCATATAAAGTAATACTTACTTTTTTACTTTACTTTGGCTATCTCCTACGGGAGGATGAGCCGGCTTCATGAACATTTAAGAGAGTTCATGAAGTTTCATGGGAATTCGGTACGAGTGATGTCCCCAGAATCGCTCGGCCTTTTGTTTGAGAGTGCAGCTCTAGCCTTTACACAACCAAGTGTGACCTACAAGGCAGTAGGAGTGGAGTAGGGAGTCCACTATCCATTGGCAGCCGGTGACCGGAGTTCGGTTCGTACGCCTTTTTGAATGGGGCCAGACATCCAGGACATCCAACAAGCCCTTTGTCCATACGTCTGCCGGTGATCTCCAGTGAGCTTCATACGCCAGTCGTTTGAGGTTTGGAATCAGGGTTTAGCCATCTCCCCTAGACTGTCATCCAATGGACAGTCAACCCGGTGAAGAGCGCCGGACATCCGCTTTCGCCCCCTCACTTTGGTGAAAAACACCTCCGCCACGTGAAGGCAGTGAGTAGGACTTCCTCAGGAGAGGCTATGTAAGACGCCCGGTCATATGGGAGCATTTCAAGAGGTGTGCGGAGGGGTGGCCAACCCGCAGCGCAAGGCACCCACCCTTGACCATCCTGAGGCTTTGGAGGCATATAAAGTAATGCTAAAATACATTATGAAATGTAATGAATTCATTCCATTTTGTGTTTCTGAAGTCGTTTATTGATTTATTGCTGAACACAGATGTCTGAGACGATCAATTTCGCAAACAAGCCAACAAGACTCATGACGCATGGATAGAAGAATAGTAATGCTATCCTAACAAAACTGTTAACATTATTGATAACTCTATGACTGGGCATCGGTGGCACAGCGGTTAGGAAACTCGCCGACCATGTACATGGTTCTGGGTTCGATCCCCTGCCCACGCACGCCTGATATCAATGGTAGGCCTACTAAATTTGGGCTACCGATATCACATGCTGAAAATTCCATACCTGTGTCAAAAATACTGTGTGGAGTCAAGCTATGATAAAGAGTTCCGAAAAAATGTTCTCTATGTTAATTTTTGGAAGTCCTTTATTTTCTAAAAGTCCTTAAATATATCTAGGTCTATAACTCAGTTTGACATTCATAGACATTCGTGATTTTTGCAAGGAATGTGCATAGACTGCAATACATATTAATCCTCAGTGTATTCAGTCATTGGCATGGTTATGATGTGTGTATTTTATACTGAATTCTTTTTACGGACTTATCACATCACCAAAAAGCACTTCCGAGTTGTTTTTCACTCCTGCCATAAATTTAACCGAATGATAGCTACGGATAAACCTTCTTAGTATAGAACCAAAGATACGTTTACTACTAATGATTATAAAAATTTCATGCTTCCATCTCTTATCCATATGGAACTGATAGTTCTCTATTATATCTTAGCGTTTTCTTAAAATGTGTAGAGGTTGGTAAGACTAATTACTGGAAGTAAATTACAGCCCAAGAGTGGACAGTGGGACTGATTGTTCACACATTGTTTCTAGATTCTAACTACTAGATTATCAGCTTCTATATTGCTAAAAATCAAGGATACAGTTTATCAAAATACATGTTTTTAAACAATGAATGAAAACCGTATGAGAACGCATAATTTTCTAGTTCTTTTCGAGAATAACCAAATAAATTGATTTGAATGAATCAGACATGCCATAAAAAACAGTCTTGTTTTCAGTTGATTATAGAAATCCACCCATAACACTTTTAATACTGATACTGAAATGATGAGAATTGGTTGTTCTTATTCAATAAGCGAAGAAGTTGAACATCTGTCTGTACATTAGGTGTGTTCGAAACACTACTGTTTCATTGTTCTTTATTTTTCATAGACATTTTGAAGGTTAGTTACCTAGATCAATACTCCATTACCTTACAGGAAACAGTCGATTGTTCTTGATGTACAGTGAGTCGAACTACCAATTTATTAGCAAAAAAGAATATTTATTGCTTAGAATTCATCATCAGGTTCTACTTTTATATGACGGCAATCATTAAACAAATATTGTTATTAACAACATTAATGTAATGTCAATAGATTACATTTCAAAAGCATCAGTAAGAGACAATAAGCTTCAATGATAACACTAAACTGAATATCAGATAAACTGAGGGAAATAACACAGAATTTATGGGCTCGATAGAAGGCCAGGGTAGCAACAATGGCTGGACCTGTTTCTTTTACACTCAGAGCTCCGGTTGATTCAAGCGAATTGCAGTGGCCTCTGTTGTTTGCAGTGTTCGCTGTATCTAAAGGCCTTTGGCAATTTATTCGATACGCGGTAGGTGATAAAGAACGACTCTTCAGTGCTGCTAGATTTGTGCTCTGTTTGAACGGAATGGTCCAATGAAGAGCTGTTGATGGTTTTAAAATCACCTTTATTTAGCCAAACTGGTAGGTGTTCCCGAGCACGTTCCCGAGCACGTAAAATTAAGTTCCTAAAGCAGCGGCCAATAAAACCGCCTTCATTAGAGCAGTTGAATTGATAGATACAGCTAGAGGTGGCTAGCCTGGGTACTTCGTCTTTCAGTTTTGGAATCGAAATCGGTTGTGTGAAAAATACAAGCTACAGCTTACAGGCATTAAACGTTCTTTGGTTGTATGCTCTGGACTTATTGATTATTATTTCACTTGGTATATCATCTTTGCGTTGTAGTCGTATGCGTAGAGGCTTTTTCTTAACAGACACAGAAGAATTCTCTTCTACTTTCTTGGCCATGTGTTTACTAATGAACTATTCAAGGTAGCTGTTTTCAATTAACGGGTTGTATACAACTTTAAGTTCGTCCTCAATCATATTTCCTGAACAAATAGCTGGGACCCTATAGTTGAAAGCCTTTACTGAATTCGCTTTATCCAGAAGAGGTGTAAATAAAGGATAAATGATGAATTCATCGAAAACAATATTCGTTGTTCATTAATTATTATTATTATTGTTCCTTTGGGTTCCTAGTGGAACATAGGGCTTCAACTGCACGTCTCCACTTGCTTCTGTCTTCTGCTGTACTTTTCACCTGCATCCATGTTAGTCCATACTGTTTCAACTCTTCTTCACACGATCTCCTCCATGTCACCCTTGGACGTCCCACTCGCCGCTTCCCTTTCGGGTTCCACTCGAGCGATGGCCTGACGCGCGATGTCACCCAACGGCCTCCTCAGCGAGTGTCCAATCCATCTCCACTTTCTCCTGCATATTTGTTGAGCGATTGGTTCTTGTTTTGTTTGTTCCCATAGTTTGTTTCTTGTTGGTGATTCTTTCCGGCCATCTAATCTTCAGTATAGAGCGAAGACAGTTGTTGATAAAGGTCTGCAACAGGCTGTTGGAAATATTCTTTGTGACCCGCCAAGTTTCTGATCCATATAGAAGAACTGACTGACTTGACGTTTGTATTGAAAATCCGAATTTTGTTGTTGATGTTGAATGATGAGGATTTCCAGATTGGTTTCAGGTTGATGAAGATGTTCATCAATTAGTCTTTTAAATTCTTAATGAGCATCTTCAATGAACTTGTTGCTTAGTTAACATCCAAAACTTATGTACACCCGTAAGTATCGATAAATATTCTTTAAAATTATGTCTTTCCAAGATGAATTATTGATTTCTGAATAATAGTTTAAAAGAAATTTCAATAAAAAAATATCTTCATCACCATAATAAGTAGAGAATTAAACGCAAGTATCATTGACGAAGATAGAACAATCGAGTCGGTAATTCGATGCTTATGCTTTGATTTATTATGCGATGAAAAGCATCCAACAAAGACAAATAAGTGAAAAAGAGAAGTGGTCTACAGTCACAATGCTTTTATTAAGTTTTTATTTATATATGTACTTGTGCATATAATCTTTTTGATAACAAGTGTACAATAATTAGGTGAACCATCAAACTTGAATAACTGTTTAGAGAATAAATGAAGACAGTTATATAAATCTTTTCTATTTATTCTACTTTAATTTGTTTCATTGGTATCGGGTAACTAGTTATTCTATGTCCAATGTTCTATAAATTAAGAACAATTAAAAATTGAAGTCTAGGAAAATCACATTTGATATTTACGGGATGATTAGTACTCTACATCGTTAATTTAATACAGCCAACTAAGGAAATTCATAAAACTGGGGTAGTTTTCCATAATTCTCTGCATTTTTGTTCTATTTTAAGAGATCATTAGAAAATCCAGTGGCCAGTACCTTATTTACATGGTTTTACACTGTCTAGCTATGTATGTCTTCATGTGGGGATTCATTGTGCTTATAGCTGTTACATTTAGAAAGTCAAGGTTGAATCGCGTCAGTGAGTCAGTGGAAATTCAATTTTAAAAATGGCAGATATTGTTGTTGCATAGCTCACTAGAATAACAGAACAGTCTGATTAATCAAAGATGATCAGTAATGTAAATTAGCTTATATCTTTGATGAGTCTTATAGTGGTGTAATCTTTAGCTCAAACTATTGTCTTGTGAATTTTTCAGATGCACACGAATGTACTGCACTTTCTCTAAGGTCCCTTATCTGTATTCGATACATCAAGTAACATATATGACTTATCACTTGTGTGTTTTATAAATACCCAGCGGGCTAAAATAACAGGAATAAATGCACCACATACAATAAAACTGAGTGAACAAATGTTTAGTATGCTTCGTTTTCTCTAAGCAACAAAATTCACTTCTCACATAGGCATCTACTGTGTAAATGAAATAGGGGTTGTTCTGAAAGCGTCTATTCGAAGACAATCTTTTCTGGTCACTTAGATAAAGAGACTAATTCAGAGTAGAACTTAGATAGAGTTGACCTACACAGATTGGTAAAGTTATGATATGAAGCATTCAGCCCATAAGTAACTTGAAACGGTGATAACGTTTCCAGTATTACCAATGTGCCTAAGTTAAACACACTTGAGATGGATAAACCATATGACTATTAGATTTATATCAGTTTGCTAATTAGATTTAGTTAAGACATTTTAACTCTTTTTCAGGGTTCCTATCACCAGAATATTTTCAAGTTTTTATCATTTCATCCTTATAATTTAGATTAAACTATGCTGACGAGAAAACATCTAATTTTCCCCAAAAGTTCATAATGAATACCAAGATCGCAGTATTTATATTTCATTCCTATTTAGTTCTATTTCAGTTCTTCAGATCTTGAATAGTGATTTCCATTGGAGCTTTTTATTTGTCGAACAACTGAAAACTTTTCCATTTAATAATAATAATGATTTACTTTATTCCAAAAACAGTACTTGTGATACAGAATGGAATTTTCAGCATTAATCACAATATTGCATCTAATTTCCTCAAATTATAAATAAAATTAATCACACAGAAAATTTTTCTACATTTACAATAGGGTTAATATGAAAAAAATAAAAAGCATGCAGCATATAAAATGGAAATAATAATAATAATGATAACAGCTAAGGTAATGATAATAATACAAGTGGAAATTGCCGTGGGCTTGTTTCACACAGTATTGTCGATGCGGTATACAAATCCTTGCATGATTAAAAATATTGAATATGATGTTCTCTTTACATGATATGGTGAGGGAAAAAACAAAGATTACAGCAGTCATAGAGATAAGTTGGTGTTTGCAGTTATGAAAGTGAAAACAAAGAATCAGCAGGACCATAAATACAATAGAAATAATAAAAGTAAAACTTGAAGGTATATAAGGATGAATGGAGGAAATTGTTTATTTACTAGATGAAAAAAGGTTAGTCAATTCTTGCCTGACACTATTTTCATCACATAAAATACGTGCCAAGTATGGTATCATAGAATGTTTATACTTAGACATGCGAGCATACAGTTTTCTGAAGTTACTTCTTGTTCTACCTGAGGAGATGCAAGGTGAAAGCTGAGGGTGAAGTGGATGCTCCAAGTCAGACAAAATCCCTTTAGCAAATTTACTGCACGAAGTCAAATGCCTATCGACAACAACGGAATCATAAGACTCCACAAGATGAAATAACACGTTTTGTATCTTTTATTATAGCTATGCTCTGATCAGTGTTATGGCTTATATTTTGAGCACCTCAGCTTATTTTTATAAGGATCACAGTATATCACTTTACACTGAGTTGCATAACACCAGTAGAATGCAGGAATCAGTTGGCTTCAGAATCTTTTTCCATGGGATCTGAAGTTATTACGTTTTAAGAAAGTTTAACGTAGGCAGAAAGTGGCTGTTTTGTATCCATGATCAGAACTTGATATTTGTTTTCAAGGTATCTCAAACTAATTCTCGCAATGACTGTTTTAGTGGACTGAGCAAACCGTTTCACTCTGAGGGTTTTCTCTATTAATGCAAAGTGATGTGTACTAACATTGTACAGCGACAGAAAAATCTTTCATAGTGATAAATAAGGAAAGGCCAAGTGGTCCTAAGGATTTTGGGCTACATCTTCTGTCCCCAGCGAAAGACTTTTGTATAAACAAGCGGAACCTTAAAATATGTAAACAGATACGATTTGCCCAGTCTCTTTAACTAGCATGACTTTAAAACTTCCTGGATGTGTAAAATAACGACTATTTGTTGATTAGACATTAACACTTAATAAATTATTCTGTCATTCATATTAAACCATCATTTTTTAAAAGTAGATATGTCTCCAGTAAAAAATATCTACCATATTCAGTTCCCTTAATGTCTTAGCTTATCTTCCCCTTATTTTTTCTCACTAGCCACAAATTTCTTTTAACAGTGTTTTCAAAGTTTCAGTATTCATTAATATACACAACTTAGTCAATTCTTATTATGACATTCTGAGATAACTAGTCAATATTTCTATGCCTTTTTTTGTTACTTCTGCTGAAAACCTATACTTTTGCCTGCTCTAATATTTAAATAATTAAGTTCCTTCTCTAAATGACAGTGTGTTATACATAAAATATAAAGACGAAACCCCCAGAAAGACATGAAGAAGGAATGAAGCGAGAAGCGTGTATTGTCGGCAATTAATGATACTTTCTGGTTAGATATATCAGCGTAAGCGGAGTACTGAAAAGAAGGTGAATCAATGTAAACGATTTTAATGGAAATATGTACCACGAAAGGTAGTAATCTGCCCTTATTTGACTTCCTTTAGTATTATGTAACTGAAATAACAAAAGACGTATTTAGTTCACATTAGATTACTTTAGAGTTGATTTTATAAATCGATGAAACTATTTTATGAATGTTTTGGTCAACATTTGAGCACCAAATACATATACATGTCTGAATCATCTGTATGTAAATGACAAGCATTAACAATTAACGTTAGCAATTTTGGATTCTTCATTTATTTGTTATCTTCAAACTCGACTGATTCTAGGCACTGAAAGTATAATAACAGTAGCTTTATTCTGCGAAATGCGTTTATACAGAATACGACAATATAGCAATTTTCATTGGAAGGTATTTACTCACTGTACAAAATCTTCGAGTAATATAGTAATCAATGATTTATTATTTGAGGCAATAATGTTCCACCCGAAGCTTTCTCCAGTAGTACTCCACCCTGTTCTTCCTCCATTTCCTTCGAAAAATTCTTAGTAGCAGGTAGAAACTTATTTGAAACTATGCGCGAGTATAGATTGCGATTCATTGTGGTAATTGAATGATCAAGGCAATATGAAACGGAGTAAACATGATGCGTTTTGATGGGTAGAAAATTTAGGTAGCCCAGTGGTTTAAGCAGGCCGTTGTTACTAGCCCAGTTTAAGCATTTGTAAAACAGATTTTTGACATAAAGTCTTAAGGCAATGAAAATTCCACTTTGATTGTTTCAAATAGTATCGAGTCATGCAGAGTATCTGAGAAATACTCTAGCCTTTATTTTAAAATTTATAATCACTGAAAAGCTTAAAAAGACAAATTCGGTTATACACACCATCTACTGTGAAACAAACTGCCAGTCTACAGATTCCTCAAAGTAAATGTCACTGAGCAAAATATTCTGATCACGTAGAAGAGAAAACAGTTTAGTCCTCGTAAATTTTTCCACCCATTATCTGTTACCTTAAAAATGGTATGCTCAAGATGTAAACAATATTTACTCAATTCTAATGTTACAGAGTATACCAGTGACTGACCCATTTAGAATTGTATTATGTATGTGATTCGGTTAAAGGAGAATGACCAACTGCAAATGCTTATTTCAATGCGTGTTGATCAGAATTATACTCAAATATATGAACAAATAAAAGGAACACCAATGGGATCGCCCATATCAGGATTAATAGCTGAAGCCGTTATGCAAAGATTAGAATTAATAGCTCTACCTATAATTAAACCGAAAATCTGGATACGTTACGTTGATGATACATTTGTAAAAATTAAGAGAAGTGATTTAGAATATACTCATAAATTAATAAACAACATATTTGAAGACATCAAATTCACAAGAGAAGAAGAATTAGATAACAAAATCCCATTTTTAGATGTCTTAATCAGGAGAACCAACACAGGAGATTTAGAGACACAAGTTTATAGAAAATCAACGCACACAGATCAAATACTCAACTATACTAGCAACAATCCAGTTACTCACAAACGAAACTGTGTACAGACATTGTTTAAAAGAGTTCAGACACATTGTAGCACTCCAGAGTTGAAAAGAATGGAAGAAAAATACCTACAAACGGTCTTCAAAAAGAATGGTTATCCACAAAATTTCATCAAAAAGTGTTTAAAGTCGAATCAAAACACCAACAAGAAACCATCATCAAAGACCACAAGAAAATTCATTCTACCATACATGAGGAATATCTCTGAAATAGCAGCCAGAATACTGAAACCGTTAGATATAAATATAGCACACAAACCAGTAAAATCGCTTAATTCGATATTATGCAAACCAAAAGATCCAACAGAAAAAGGGGATAAAATTAATACCATCTACAAAATAAATTGTATGAACTGCAACAAACATTACATCGGCCAAAGTGGGCGTCCCCTTCGAATCAGAATCCAAGAACATAAATCAGCCGTGAAAAGACATGATATGTATTCTTTAGTATCAATGCATATAGACAATTATGGTCATCAATTTGATTGGGATAATGTCAAAATCTTAGACAGAGGAAACACGAAAAGTGCCAGGGAATTCCTAGAAGCCTGGTACTCAAACGAAAATGCAATTAACAAACACGTTAATATAGATGAAATATACCAAATAATAAAAAGTAAATCAGGTGACCAGAAAGTTTAAAATCCAAGTCAATAGAAAATGGTCAATACATATGTGAAGATAGTTACCAGGAGACGCAATTACATCACGCATGAAAAAATTTAAATCATTTCACTTTGTGCTAAATATGGCGCTGAAGATGTTGCCCAGAAGGACGACGAAAGCTTCGCAACTAAACCAACCAGTTCAGAGAACACTTTTAATTGCAAATCATCCACCTGAGCTACAAATCTTCTCTATTATATCATACTCCTTGAATGTTCACCATTCCCAGTGATTCCTGCCAAAATACTCAGTAAACTTTATCAAAACTTTTCAAATAACATTTTACATCATGCTTGCTACGCTATAATTTAGTTTTTATTTCAGCGTACTCCTTTATTTAGCCGAAATTTATGTTCAGTATTAAACTAGAAAATTGATGCATAAATCTCTAGCACTAAGTAACTTATTGGATAACCTACAGTTATGTTATTTATTAGTCTAAAACTCTATCCATAAAATACAGTTATAGTGCCTACTAAAACCAGTGACCTATTATCTGTATAGAGTTCTACTCATAACAGTTAAATCATTAATCACCAGGATTTCTTTAAAAAGAATTAGAATGCTGGTAAGGCGCTAATATACACACATATATATGTCAATGTCTTCTACACTACCAGTAGAATAGTTTGAGACAGACAAGCAAACAAATAAGGTGTCGCTTACGCCTAAACAAACAGAAAATGATCAATAATTTAGCACAATATCTTTTTTGGCCAGAATAAGTCCTTTTCTGATACTCATTTGAAGTAGAAACCAAAAAAGAAAATACAAAAGATAAAAAAGACTAAATTGTTTCTATTTCACTTCCATTTTAAATTTTAAATATCCAATTGATGCATGGATGGATACATTAAATATACAGGCATAATTTTACAAATGGACTATTTAGTTGAAGTAGGTTATTAAGTCAGTGTGTGTTTTTTACAAAAAAGAGATGTTTTCAATCCCGTATTCAATTTGTTAAAGTTTTATGAAGGAGTCCTTTAGAATGTTTTAGTAGTTTGCATAGATACATGTGACATTCTGCTAACATTATTTAAATTATCAGGTTAGACCTACAAAGATGCTTTATTTTATTGTTAATACTAACGCCATGGTTACCACTGCTATCAACTGCTTGATATGTTACTTTTATTATTGACCAGTATATCTCACTGCCACTGGTTAAGAGCTTATATATATATATATATTTATTATATATATGCGAACGCATATGTCTGCCGTGAAGACGTTGCCTAGAAAGGTAATAAAAGCTTTGCAGATAAACCATCCAGCTCACAGACCTTAATGACACCAGTATGTGCATAAATACTTACCGTACCGTCAATCATCAGCCGGGAATGATGGCACGGTCGGTAGTTCAATGACAGAGTACTAACCAACCCTGTAAGTGGTGTGGGTTCGATTCCCAGCCAACGTACTTATAAACCTAACCCAGTTTACTGACCAATAGTATCACCAGAAAAGGGGATAGGCGGGGCATGAGATAATTAACCCATCCCCGTAAAAACCGAACAGCTACTAAAACTTCAGAGCTTGAATCCATACACTCCACTTAGAACGCAGAAAATGAAAAAAGAATAAAAAAGTAAACCATCATGAGTACATATAGTTCTTCAGTAACTTATTAGGAGGCATTTAGATGCCAGTAGATGGATGCAGATGAAATATCAACGAATACAAAGACATAAGTAATTTTGTATTAACCACTAAAATGGAATATACCTCAGAAGGAAATACTGAATACTGTTTGAACTACATAACTAACATGAGATGCTAGTTTCGACACCTAGATGTCCTGGCCTGATATCTTTACTGAATTGGAAGCCCTCACTCCTGACGACTTTCCAACTAGAAGACCTTAAAACCAACTACTGTATTTAAAGTGAAGAAGAAGAGTGTAAGTAAAATGAAAACAAATGGATTAAAATTAAATCTTGTGATCATCTTTGAAAAAATGTAAAGTAATCATATAGCTGACCGACAGAAACTTAAACTAAAAATCTGAGAGAAAGTTGAAATGAAAACTAGATCCACAGCAGGATTCAGTATTATATATGTCGATGATTCTTGAATAACTCAGTTATCTTGAATCACACTGCCATTTCTTCAAAATCTTTCAAGCTATTCTACTACACAATATTCACTCAATTTTTGCACCTCACTTAAGGTTATGCTTCACATCAGTGGCAACTCCAATTCTTGACTGACAGCTTTAAATTTTATGTAGCTTTTCATGATTTCTCTGTCAAAAAACATGCCGTGTTAGTGACATCATATGAAACACCTAAGAAAATATAGTTTTAGAGCAGAAAGTGACTGACATTGACTAACATTTTTCACTTGTCTTAACAGTTTTATAAATTGGTCTTTTTGCAAGACACTTTTTCACTAGTGTGATTAAGGATGAAGTAGAAACTTTGACGGACTATCTATCTTGAGTTCACTTTTCCCTTTGGGCCTATCTAGGAAACCCTGATTCACTAATTAAAAGGCAGTAAGAACTGATCTTTTAAAAGTCGTGACCATTAGGGTGCAGCAGGTCGGGTGTGAGGACAAATACTCGCCGAAGACATTGGCTAGCGGTTGCGCTATATCGTGAATCGGCAGAAGTTAGAATTCATGGGCCATTGGATCGGGTCCCAGTGGCTTAATGGTATGCGAGCTCGTCTTGTAACCAGAAGGTCCTGGGTTCGAATCCCGATGGGTGCCACTGATGAAGAGTCCCGAACTAGGACGAAACAGCTGTCCAGTACTTCCAGGTTTTCCAATGGTTCTCTAACCAATGTCAGCTCACGATGAAATCCTGTAACCAATCAACCAAATCCCTACAAACCAATACTTGAATAAAATTATTTTATTCATTTTGACTAGTACTTTAGTGCAGTCATTTTCTTTCTGCTAAAATACATCCCTTGTAGCAACGGCAAAGTAGAATTTTATTTTTTGACATAATGTTAAACTTTTTTATTTAAAAAACAATTTATAACTTTTTCAGAAGTAATGAATCTTATGGACAAGTGTACACTTTAAAAGTAATCCTGACTTGTTAATCTTATAGTTTATGTAGAGTAGAATACAAGTTGCTTAGTGTTTTCAATCAACAAAAAGATTGACATTATAGTTGTTATATAATCTTTTACAATTGGTAATTCTTATAAAACTGCTCAAAAAATGTAATCAACGGTAGTAATATTATTATGATTATGAATCATAGTGTATTATTGCTTTAGTATGTGAACTTATTTATATGTCGATGGCTTGTACACTGACAAAAAGCATCTACGTCTGAATGCTCAGCATGACATCATTTCAGAAATCATAATCATTCTTGCAATAATAGAAGTAACTTTCGGTTCAGGAAAAAAATACGAATCATCTTATGCTTTCCCAAGCTTCATATTTGCTTATCACCACACTAATTACCTTTATTAGCATTTTCCATACTAACTTGCTACGCTTGATATTCTGGGTTCAGTTGATGTATAGAAATAAATGTACGTCAGTGGCATAGCGGTTAGGATGCCCGCCGACTATGCACATGGTCCGGGGTTCAATCCCCGGCCGACGCACTCCTTCACCTCGCTAAGCCAGAAATATTGCTAGTGAAGAGGAAAGGTTGGGCACCCATCCTGTAAAAATAAACACTACTACAGAAACTTCAAGCCACTAGCTTGAAGCCCTATGTTCCACTGGGGAACGTGAAGGAAAAAATAGAAGTAACAAAGAAGAAACTGAAGACGGAATTTTATCTGTCTTATTAGGTATAAATATGCTTATGAACTGGTCCTTACTTTTACCGAAAATCCTGTTGAAATGCTCAAAAAAATCTCTGTTAGTTTTATGATGTTTCACTGATATCTTCTCAAAGCTATTGCAGGTACATTTTTTCATAAGTATATACGTTTACTGGTATTTATTGAATGAATTACTCTGTCTAAAGTTATTGTCTTGTTGTAACTACGTGTTCTAACCAAGACAAGCAAAAGTTCGCTGAAATTTTAATCCTCCTGTAATATTAGATTATTGTAGAATCGCCGCTGTCTATATGCCATCAGTACTGGTTTGTTCTTCAGCAATAGATTTGATAAGTTCATCTATGTCTTCAATCTCACTAGATTCATATTCTCTGATCTCATTCCATGATTTCCAATAGAAAGGTTTTTAAAAAATGCAAACTTACTTTTCCATCTCCTTAGTTGTTTAACAAGTGGAATTTAGAGACAATCAGAATGAATTATATATTACATTTTCTGAAAAAAATCAACTTTACAGAAGTTGTAAAATATTTTTTAATTTTCTATGAGTAACTTTATGAATTCTCATATTGTTTCTGTTCCCTTCACCTTTATTGTATGGAATAAAGTACATTTGTAATGCATACTTATATTTTGTATATGAGAATATATACTGAATTCTTTTTTAAGTGTGGACTATACCTATGTGTACTTATGTACAATGTGTCTAGACAGTTTAATTAAAGAGTAATAGGAGCATTATATAAGCATTTGTGAACAGTTTTACTTATTCACAATAAAAATGAATCCTTTTATCTACATTATTTTCTTCAGTTTAACTTTAACACTGATTTTTTTTCTTTCAATGGGTCCTGAAATAATTTTAGCATTTTAAATTATTCACACCGATTACTATTATCCATATCATTATTAATAGGACGTATTTTCTCGCTACTCTTAGTTGCTCTTCAAATGACTTGGTTTTATAAGGATTCATTTCTGTTAGCATCTAATTTTAATTAAACAAGCAAGATTTGATTTATAAACACAATTAAACTAAGTTGTAGTTTCCTTAGTTAGGTTAGGAAGTCGCGACCATGCACTGGTCCGGGGTTCGATCCTCTACCGACGCACACCTGATATCAATTGGTCGGCCTTCAAAATTTGAGCTATCGATATCACATGCTGAAAATTCCATACTTGTACCAAATATACGGTGTGGAATCAAGCTATAATAAAAAAACTCTTCTGTTTTGCGCCATGTGACAATAAATGTTTGCGTGGTTGATGTCTTCTGTTTTAATTTTATTCATAACATTTACAAACAAACAATGAAGATTACTTTTATTTCAATTAAAATAGCAAATTTCGTCATGCACTGAGATCAGTTAGGGAATTGTTGAGAACCAGGAGGGACTGAAGAGCCGTTTCAACCTAATTTGGAACTATTTAGGAGTACTCATTCATGACCTCAACAGGGAAGGATTGAATCCAGAATTCCTGACCGGTATATCTTAGGTTTAACTCCTGGTGAGGCCACGGGTAATTCATATTAAAAAATACGCAAAATATGTATTAGTAATAGTCTAAATTTCAAATGTCAAGTAATGCCGAAGAGTTTACAAAGGCAATCAGTAAACTTCAGTAGTCAAAACATCTGTGTCAGTTAGATTATCGTCACCTAAATAGCTAAGCCTCAAGTACAAAGGTTATAATTCTTCAAAATTCTAGAAACGCTTTGCTTATTATCACCAAGTATCATAAATTACGTCACATATGAATTCAAAAAGTTTGGGGTATAATATATCTGGTTTTAAATTGGCTTTCAGTGAACCACTAGTGAAGAATTTTCAATTCTACATTTCCTAGCAAATAACTTATTTTGTTTAATACCCCACACTTGTTGGTGAAATTTATTATTCATCGTTAAGGGGAATGTAATACAGATAATTAAAAGTTATCTATTGAAAACGGTGACTTGTGGGGATACTTGAACCCCATTATGCTACAGGTATTACTAACGAATAATACATCTCCAATACACGACAGTGCGTCGGCGGCACAGCGGTTAGGAAGCCCGCCGATCATGCACGTGGTCCGGGGTTCGACCCCCGGCCACCGACGCACTCCTTCACCTCTCCAAGCCAGTAATAAAGCTGGTAAAGAGGAAAGGTTGGGCATTAGGCTAGCAACCCCATCCTGTAAAAATAAACATTGCTACAGAAACTCCAAGTCTCTAGCTTGAAGCCCACTGTTCCACTGGAAACGTGAAGGAATGAAAGAAAATACACGACAGTATTTCCAAATACTTCTAGGGTTTCAATTACTTTTCAAGAGAAGTGATTCGTGTTACAAAACGTGAGTATTTTTAATTAGATCGGTGACACGCATATAAAAGCTATTGAACAAATGTACTTGCTGATGACATTTCCAGAACTACATCACGTCAACATAGATAAAATAATAGACTGGAAATCCACATATACTTTTTCATTTTATGAAAAAGAGAAGACGTTCAGCAAAGAGACTCTTTTCGGCGAATTCATTCACATACCTGTACGATCGCATTTATATATAATTATTTGTGTGTGTGTGTACATGAGGTTTGTCAAGTTTAGATAATTGATTAGTTAATACAAGAATGATGTAATATAGAAACAAAGTTAATCACACAGCAACTAAAGTAAGATTGAATAAGTAAGCTAGATGACGTAATATAATTGACTAAAATGTTTCAACTTAGGTCAGGGTAGCAACTTATGTAATTAGAGGTAGAGAATAATTAGAATTGAAATTGAGCAAATAAGTTGGATGACGTAACATAAATGACTAGAAATTGAGCGTTGTTCAAGTCAGTAACAGTGGTAGTGAGGTGTAGAAATTGAATCGGGTGGAGGTAGAGAACAGGAAAGTTGAAAATGTAAAATATTACAATTGAGAAGACGAAATAATACTAATGAAGAGACAGAAGAAAAGATTAGGTAGAATTTGCTTGTCGGCTAATAAGATAGATTACGTCCATTGCAAGTGTAGTGATTGAACGAACTTCTTCTGTATGCAGAGTTCAGGACTTAGCAAGTGAATTGCCATTGCTTCTGCAGTTTGAAGAAGTCTGATTCGTACACCTTTAGGAAGACTACTTCTTACTCTGTAGACGACTTTGAAGTTTGTTTGTGGTGTAGCTTGGTGTCCGGATTCTATCAGATGTTCTAAGATGGAACTGCGGGGGCATCGATTTTCTCCTTTGTAAAACCATGTTGGTAAGTGCTCGGTGATACGTTTGGAAAGCGAGCGCTGGGTACGGCCGACATACCTGGCTCCACACGAGCAGGTGAATTGATAAATGCACATTGATGAGGCCAGCAGCGGTAGCTTATCCTTCACGTTCACATGAATCATAGGTTTTGTGGAGAAGGTTTGTCGTAGTTCAGCTGCGAAGAAGGTCTTCTTAAGTGAGCGCGACAGTCGATTTTTTAGTGTTTCCGCAGATAAATCTCCATTGAATTGAAGATTCATGTAGAGTAGTTTTTTCTTGACGCTAAGTATGGGCGGCTTTTCTGGTCTAGGATTCATAGATTTTGCAATAAATCTTTCTGGATAGCAATTCTCGACGAGGATTCTCTTAAGGTTGTCCAGTTCATCTTCTATGGTGTCCGGGGTGCAAATTCTGCGAACTCTGTAGCTGAGTGAACGGATCAGGCTTCGTTTGGTGTATAGGGGTACCCAACTGTGAAAGTTAGTAAGCTGTCCGTTCTACGTCGATTTTCTGTGGATAGACCTTTTCAGTGTTCCATCCTGTTCTCGTCTTGTTAGTTGGACGTCAAGAAAGGATATTGTGGAGTTGGACTCTTTCATTTTTTTTTCATTTTATTCGTATATATTTACACCTTCCGTTTCTCTTAATTCTCGTAGTAGTGAATAGCATTTCAAACCGTATCACTAAGTAAATGAATCTTTTCATACAGGTTTTATTGGAAGTGATGCTGTGCTGAACCTAAAAGAGAAATTAAAGTCAAATCATACTGTAGCACACATTTGTGAACTAACATGCTACTGAATTGAAGCATATAAAGAAGTATATGTTCATGGTTTTTGGGGGTGGGAGGAATTAAAGTTAGTAACTTCGTTGCTGGAGAAATTTCTTATTGACTCCTGAATGTCGCATACCTTACTGTGATGGATGAATACTAAAGAGCATTTTTCAGATAACCTCAGTTATACCGGTTTCCCTTTATTATACTTACTTATTTTGATTTTTATCACAGGGACTGTTCAGCTGATAGTCTGAAATTTCTCTACAAGAGTTGATCATCTGACGTAAATTTTAGGTAACGGTCATTCACCTGGTGGTAAGACAAATGTCACGAAATTCAACTTAGCCCTCACTATAGTGAAAGGGCCCATCTTTTATTATAGTAGTGAATGTTTTAGTAATTTAGTCTTCCCTACTGATACATTTTATTAGTCTGTTTCTATATGTCATAACACTTCACAATAGTGGAAAACAAACATCCAGAATATCTTTGTTACAAATTTCTACAGTCTAGAATTTGTCACAGTTGATTTTGGTATGTAATTCTGACGTCTACATTGAGTGACAGAAAACTACTTGTCAGACGGAGCTCTCACAACGTTGCATTTTTTCATACAGAGACACAGACAAAATTAAGTGGATCTACCTTGTCAGCCAATTCATTTTCTCTAGTAGTTTTAGTTGTCTTGACTGAAAAAAATATTTTATGCTGACCACAAAGTTAAATTGTTGCGTAATCGATTTAGTTCTTTTAATAATTATGTAATATTCATTGAGTTTCTGTATATATAACAGTCTATACTGTCCATAACAGGTGGGGAACAGCCTTATCTATCTTGTATTTAGATGAAATTATGTGCACTCACTACTGCTGTTGAACATTTTGGTGAACACAGTAAATTTATCTTAAGTCAATCATAATAAAATAGATTATACTTTACAAAAGTAGTTTACAACATATGAGATTTCCTGGTTCAACTCAATGACTGAATAAAGTATAAAAGTACAAACTTCAGAGAAACATGCAAAAAACAAAGAAGGTGAGTAGCCAACTGAGTGACGTCATAATTGAATAGGTGTAACAGTAGAATACAATAGTATTGGGCAACGAAACTATATGTTGGCAACTCGACACACAGTTTTAGGCAAAATACATATACATATCATATATTAGAATCATGATTTGCATATATCTTCAGTATTGTGCTACTTTTGCCCTTCATATTGTACTTCTTTGTCTTCTTCTCTTCACCATTAAATCTATCTCCCCGCCATTCGATATTTTTTAAATATTTTTGATTACAGCTTGATGCCACACCGTATTTTCAGTACAAGTATGGAATTTTCAGCATGGATGTCGGTAGCCCAAATTTTGCAGGCCGACCATAGATATCGGGTGTGCGTCGGCAGGGGATCGAACCCGGACCATGTGCATGGTCGCGAGTAACACCGAGCTATACATATTTGTATCTGTGCCTATATACTACTCATAAATCCTGCCGATAGCATACACCAAATATCTAGTTCATCAATTTCCATATACTACATGATAACATTAAAAACATCTCTAGTGCAGAGAAGTGACATTGTCTTTATCGAGCCCAGTTCTTATATTAACGTATTTACCAGAAGAATGTTTTTAAAATTTGGTCGTAAACAAATGTAAAAAGCTAAACGCAAACAAGTGACACTTCATGAAGTAAAATAATCTTGTGGTATATCATTTGGGGATCTAAGTAAAATTACCTGAATGTTTCTCCTGTTTATTTTGGTTTTATAAGTTTCCAGACCGTAGATGTTACGAATTTCCTGGAATAATTTTAGCGCCAAGCCAGAATGAATCATTATAAATTATTTAAAATAATCCCAGCGTGTTTAAGAAAAAATCAAGATTTTACGGATTTTATAAAATCCGAATAATTCTGCTGAAGAAGCTGTGACTTAAACAGCGAAACGTTCAGAAAAATCGTGTTTTGATTTTTTCTTAAACACGCTAGGATTATTTTAAATAATTTATAATATTTTGGTTTTAGCTTAAAAATTGGAATTAATTTGTTGCTGATACTGTCTGTCTTTTACTATCTAAAAGTAATAAGTTCACATTTCCTGGATATTGCTGAGGCGACATTAAGTTCAATGACAGTTATTAGCAGACGATAATAGATTCCGATTAGGAAGTACGGTGAACATGAAGAAACTGGAAATTATGAGCTACTCCGTCTTAATCCAACAGATGAACTTGCTGTCTGCAGGAGATGACTACCATAAACATGACCATAAAGTATTTGCTAGCAATAATTTATTCCTCTGTGATTCTCAACTGTTCTCTTGTCAAGTAAAACGATGTATCGAGCCCTTAAGTATTTAAATCTGCTTATTTCAATTCAAATATTATGTAAGAGATTGTTTACTTTCACTCCTGTTTTTTTCTCTTTTAATTTCAAGGCTATGTATTTCACTCAAACGTTGACAGATTATTCGGTCAGTCTGCAGCTGAAAAGTATACAGCATATTACACACAACACCTCGGTATTAAAATTAATCAAGAAATTAACGGATTACTGACTAGTGATGTCAAGTCAGTTTATGAGAATGAACGACCATTTCCAAGTCATATTTATCCATCTATTCCATCTGAAATCAGTGTTGAATACATCTGTTTCATAATTAGTTTATTTATGCTAACTATACAATATGCAGCACCATTTTATTTTACAAGTCGTATCTTTTGTTTACTATTCTCTATGTATATAGCACTGACAAGTGTTTTCTTACTAATAGATGTTGAAACAATATCAATATTTTATAAACTGTATTACGTTGGTGTACGTGATCCTGGAGGATCAATTGTAATACAAATTGATTCTGATCAAAGATACATATCACCATGGTATTGTGTCATTTTGAGTGCAGCTGGTTTGCCAGCAATAATTATTTGTCTTATGGCTATTTATGCTTACGGTGAAGCGAAATTTAAAGAAGCAGTAACTAATTATGCTCAACTGTTAATTTCTGGAGAAATCCCGTCAATAAATAAAAATAATCGAATGACTTCAAATAAAACAACCGACTATGATACAGCCAATAATAATAATCCTGACTCTATTGGTACAATTGAAACAATGGTTGGTGAACCAACTGGCATGGAACCACCTTATCAAGATGCTATTGTAAATCTTCCTATCACACTTGCAGTGACAACAAAACTTTGGCGACCGCCTCCATCAAGTCGAAGAAATGGTCAAACCGTTAAGCGATCTAATACTCCTCTTCCGGGCAGTCAGTCTCAGAATAACATTAGTGAAATGTCAACCTCATTAAAACGTAATCGTGGAATCCCACTTTCAACAAGTACAGAACTAACTAACTCTATTCATACGCTAAATGAAACAAATAATTCTTCAACAAAATCACCTCTACCAAGATGGTCACGCATAGGATTGAGTATTGTGGCAACTGTAACGTTTGTTTGGCTCTTAATTATTCGTATTTGTTTAATGAGTTCAATCCTTAAATGTTACTGGAAAACAGGCCTTGAAATCGCTTTGACGGATACTATACTTTCAGTGCTGTATTTGATATGTTGGCTTATTCTATGGTTTGGTTTAAGTGTTAAGACTGCCTGGCGGTTTCGTTTACTGCATACAAGTAATTACATTGGTGTCAATGGAAGCAAAGATTGTTGCCTGCAAAAAGATATATTTCCTAATGAATGTGATAATCAAGGATTTGGTGCTTCATCACTTCATCCGACTATGCATATGAATATAAACGGCGCCTATCCAAATTTATGGCCATATGTCTCTTATCCACCATGGATTACTTCTGGTACAATGATTACTGCAGGTTTACCTGTCGGCACCAATGGTGATGTCCAACATGTGAACAATCAAGTTAATGGCTTGACAGTCGGTGGAGGTAGTGCAGGTGATTCTCTTTATGGATGTTTTCCCGATCTTACTAATCAAGTACAAAATCAATCAGTTGATGCGCCGAATCAGTATCATCCTCATTCGCGTTGTATTTCTTTACCATCTGGGCCACCGACTTTATCTGAAGAGTCAGATACTACGACAAATCAACCAGATCGTAATGAGTGTAACAATAGTAGCAAGTATTTCAGACCAGTTGCAACACCCAGTCTAGGTGGGTCAACTTATCTAAATGAAAACCAAGGTACAATCGCAGAAGTACACCAGCCGTATACACCATCACAAATGAATCTACCACGGAGTAGAACAACTCAGGAAATTTCATTCTGTGATGCTTATGAACAGTTTGCAGGACAAAATTCTAGTCGGAGTAGAGGAACTAATGTCAATTCTTCTGTTATGAATAATCAGAGACATGGAATATCACCAATGGTGCCTGAACCAACTTATGCTACTTTGGCAAATTTATCCAGACCATCAGCGCAAAATACTGCTTTCAGACCGAACTCTGTAACACCTTTAGATTCACATAACAGGGATAAAACATCGCCAACAAATATCTCTCGTAATGTATCATATCGTCGTCCATGTACCCGAGTTACATTTCAAGATATTGATAATAATTTTTCTGGTTCAAGAATTATCATCAATGATGGAGCGACAGGTAGTAGTGACAGTGGTGTATGTACCAATGGACATGGTTCAAGTATTCAACAGGGTGGTAATCATTTAGAGAAACAACATCAAAAAGGTAAAATAAAACCAGAATTATTTAATATGTTTGAAACAAATATTTATCAAAAATCAGTTGGACAAAGTGGTTTCGATAGAAATTATTCAGTACATATGAAAGATGCTAACTTACTGAACAATAATAATAATAACAATAACATTACTCATGCCGATAATGATGTAGAAATGTCCACTGATATGACGAGTTTTGCCATAAAACTTAATCAACTTAAACCAGATGAATGCATTTCATATATGAATCATCATGAAACTGGTGACAATCTACAAAGACATACCCGTCAATCTCATCACAATGATCCCGATGATCGTTTATGCAGTCAAGTTTAATTTATATTTTCATTAGAAAAACAATATTCTCAACGTTACGGCAGTGCAGGCCATAATTCTTGAAGAATATTGATTCATATCTCCACAAGAAATTTAGGTGTACATTCTTAGATATCACACAACACATTTGATTCTCATTTTGTACAAATTACACCACGTGATATATGTCTGTGTAAGTGAATGTCTTACTTTGTTATGTTTTGTTGTTGTTGTAAAACACAGTATTCCTCTTTACTTCATCGACCTCAATTCCTTTCATACGTACACATTCAATGAACAGTGTAGACACCAGTAATGAAAAAAAATACCTTGTGAATAATGATGTTATCGAAACCAGTCCATTAAGGAGCATTTGAAGGGACCTTACATATATGCAACAAATATATATATATAAATGTTTGTTGTGATGATCCATTCAAGATTTGGTAACAGTACATTTAGTGTTGTATCTTAAATCTGAACCAAGATTATATGAAAAACAATGATTTATCTTCTTCTTTTCAATGTCTCGAAGTGTTACGATCTTTTATCCTTTATATCATATAATGCTTACTTAGGTGTATGTATGAATGCGTGTTGTCTTCTGTCTCATATCAAACACTGTACATATTAAAATACATTACTCATTAATCTACCTGTTCTTATTTTCACTAGAAATTTTGCACATAGAACTAGTTAGCACAAGGCTTTTTAATTTAGATTCTGTACCCTATTGTCACTTCCACAAGGCATGTTGACAAAACGTCAGGAAAAAAATGTTAACACAGAAAACTTTAACACTAAACTATCATAGTCACAAATTACTAGACTAAATAACAATGATTGTGAGAAAGTGTTAATACACTCTAAAAATATAGTTTCTTGTTTGTATCAATTCATGAAGTTAAATTCATTATGAAGGTTATAAATATGAAGATAAGCAATGGTTGAAATCAGACGTGTATAATGAATACAATCAGGTTTAAGAGATAAATGGCCATGAAGGCGTATAGCCAAGTCACACGGTACAACACAGAGAATAAAGCCAACAACCAAATATCGAATAGTAATTAATATTTGTTAAGTTAAAACACCTTTAAGTGGATTTCATAGAGTCATTAGATATGATAGAGAAGATTTGTAGCTCGGTGAATGATTTCAGTGTGATTGTGTTCTCTGAGCTGGATAGTTAATTTGCGAAGCTTTCATCACCCTACTAGGTGACATCTTCAGCGCATACTTCAGTTCGAAGTGAGCTGTTAGATTTCTCCACGAGTTTATTAATCATCTCTCCCGGTGACCTTGGACATGATTGGTTGTTTTTGTGTGTTTTCACACCTTCTAGGCTACTTGTATTGGAATTGATTGTTTCTTTGACTTGAACTTTGACCCTTTGTGTGTGAGGTTTCTTTCTTATTGGTTGATGAATTTTGTCTATCTTGATGTGTCTATTGATTGATGGTTCACTGAAATGCCAAGCTTCTAAAAATTCTCTAGCATTCTTGTTGTTTCCTCTGTCTAATATTTGAACGTTGTCCCAGTCGAACTGATGTCCGTGGTTGTCTGTATGTAGTGATATGAGGGAGTGGATGTCATATCTTTTGACGGCTAGTTTGTGTTCATGGATACGAAGACGAAGGGGACATCCACTTTGGCCAATGTAGTGTTTTTCGCAGTTGTTACAATTTATTTTGTAGATGATGTTAGTTTTATCTTCTTTCGCTGTTGAGTCTTTTGGTTGACATAGAAGTGAGTGAAGTGATTTTGTTGGTTTGTGTGAGACGTCAATTCCTAAAGTTTTGAAGAGTCTTGTAGTGATTCTAGAATTTAGAAGCTTGCATTTCAGTGAACCATCAATCAATAGACACATCAAGATAGACAAAATTCATCAACCAATAAGAAAGAAACCTCACACACAAAGGGTCAAAGTTCAAGTCAAAGAAACAATCAATTCCAATACAAGTAGCCTAGAAGGTGTGAAAACACACAAAAACAACCAATCATGTCCAAGGTCACCGGGAGAGATGATTAATAAACTCGTGGAGAAATCTAACAGCTCACTTCGAACTGAAGTATGCGCTGAAGATGTCACCTAGTAGGGTGATGAAAGCTTCGCAAATTAACTATCCACCTCAGAGAGCACAACCAAACCAAAAAAAGAGTCATTAGTAGGACACTGGCGATATACATCACCCTTTGGGATATGCCGATATAATTCAATGTGTAACAAGCAGAAATTGTAAAGCTTACAAACAGTATCGTTACAAAATTGCTATTGCAATTATGCGTAGCATTATTATTTCATTATTGTCAAGACTGTGCAGGCTATTGGTTGTTTTAATCATCTTCGAATAAGCAGTACCGCTAACATTTCAAACCATAAAACACAAAACTTATTGTTTACAAGTGAATCTTTGTAGTAACCGTGGCATAATATATAAACCATTTTGTGTGAATTTGAAAGCTTCTTAAATTGCTGCATGTCTCTACTTAAGTCTCTGATAAGTATCGTATAAGTTGGTTTTTGAATTTCTCTAAATATCGCTGTTTCTAAACTCATAAGACATCCACTGTTTTAAAGTCACTCTCTTAGGGATACTGTCAGACATCGCTTAAGGTATAAGCACTACAGAATACAAACAACACAACAGAAACAACAACGCCGATGAAAATTAATGCACAGAATATTTATAACTAAACTCTGGCTGCTACAGCTGAAAGGTGACGTAAAGTTATAGAAATGGCATGCATCTAGTCTGCTTTACATCTTATTTATCAGTTGCATATAACTCAGCACAATAATTCTCTCAAAACAGTAAGTGTTGACAAAATGCAAAATGAAGTAATCAAGAAATAAAGATTTTCACTTTTAAAGCGGAAGAATAGTAAGAATAGAATCGGAGAATCAGAACTACGGAGAGCCTGATAAGTACTTTGGCAGAGAATTCTAAAATATTTGGGGTCGATGGTCAAGTAGATCATTTCGAAGGGGATGGCAGTAGTATTTAGGAAATAGAATTTTAGGGATAGTCAGCAATAAAATTATTTAGAGAAACTAGGATTGATCGATGGTTTTAGATTCTTGATATCTGACTGCTCCGAATTTTGTTAAGAAAATAAATTAAGTTTCAGTCCTTTTAATAATCTCAGAGCTTGTGGCCAACGGTCGATCACCTACTGGAACTCTGACAAAAATAAAGTGAAGACAGGAAAACCGACGTAAACTGCCTAATAGAGCACGTTCTAGATCAAATAGAAGACCCAGACAAACTCGATCAACAGGACAATTCTGTTTGTATCACTAGCAGTTCAGTGCACAGTCAACAAAATGCACGTTGCCTAAACTCCCCCAGAGGCAACAGGGAAACGATCAACTTCTTAGGTGGTGAATACATAGAAGGGGTGCCCTGAAAGTCCCCTATTCTACATCAGAGATAAAAACTCTAGCACAGACTTCTTGTTTAATACAGGAGAGGCACTTATTGTCATACCAAAAACAAAGGTCGAGCCGGGACGACTGAAATCCCCCATCATACTGCGGACCGCCAATAAAGAAATCATAACTTTCGGGCATAGAACACTGGCCCTTGACCTTGGGTTTAAGCAATAGCTTCCATGGATTTTCACTGTCGTTGACCTAGACCTAACTTACTAGTAGATAATTGGAAGGGAAGGCTGACGATGGAAAAATCCTCAGGGTATAAGGATAGTGAAGACAGCGAGTACCATTCGTTGAATCTAGCCCAGTCTCCACAAGTATCAACCGAAAATTCCGGAAAATACCAGCTGGATTACCAACTCTAACATCAACCAAGCCTCAGAATTCTAAGGTTAGTTCAGGAATTAGCCAGACCGTAGGAAAACATGGTCCACCAGTTTTCGCTAAACTAACGAGGTTATCCTCAGATAAACCAAAAATAGCTAAAACCAAATTCGATTATATGCTCCAATTGGGGATTATTTGGCCTTCGTATAGTCAATAGTCTTCGCCGTTACACATGGTGCCTAATAAAAGTCAGACTGATTGATGCTCTTGTTGTGATTATAGAGCCATAAATAGGCAAACCAGCCCGGACAGATACCCAGTATCATACATTCAAAACTTTACTAATAGTCCTCAAGTTGCCATAATATTTACTGAAATTGACTTAGTTCACGTATATCACAATATTCCAGTGGCTGAGGAAGATATACCTAAGACAACCATTACAACCCCATTTGGATTATATGAGCTTGTGCGTTTGTCATTTGGTCTCTGGAATGCTTCACACACTCTTTCCAAAGATTTATGGATGACTTGCTGGGCGAACTGCCCTTCTGATGATGAATGTACTCTTGACAGTTTGTAGATGTTGACTACTGGGTGATACTTTAGGATGCACAAACTATAAAGAAATTGATAACAGTCTGATATTTGAACTTCCATAGGAAAGATGGGCAATCAAATATATTGGCGAATGGCAGCGCTAATTTACTTCGTAAAATTCTAGGTGAACACCCTTAATTTGTTTCGGATAGATGTACAGATGTAGAGTGACTATCGATGTTGTTTCATTAACTTTGTCTTATATAAATCATTGTGTATTCGAATAATCTTGAACATGTCTACTTTATGTATATGATTTAACACATCGACAGTGTCTGTAAACTGGTGTCCCTTATGTACAAACAAATGGGAATATATTATTATATTCAGCATCTTCGTATTGTAATATCACAGTTCTAGCTAAGTTCAAGTCTATATTCGCCAGTGTAAAATAAATGCACTCAATCGAAAACTCTATACATAGCTGCCGAAGATAAGTTAATCGAACCGAAGTTCTTAGGGAAGTTGTTTCTAGGGGGGGGGGGCAGTGTAGGGTCTCTACAACGCAGTACGCTATGGACACTCAGAGGTAGTTAGTTATTAAGGAATTTGGAAGGATGAGACCAGTAACCGAGTAGAAACTACTTATTCTTTATGATTTGTAAGGCTCTTTTTATCTACTGAATAATGAGTGCCCCTCCGTGTGTTCACCTAGGTCTTCCCACTTCACTTTCCCACTGTCTTGCTTTCAAAAATACATGTTCATAACCTAAATTAGTTTTCTGCAGCAATGCCAGCTTTCAGTTGGCAATATATGTTATTATTTGGATAGAAAAGTCGGTTTCTAAAGTAATTTTAGTAATCTTATGACGCTGCTAATCAGCTTGAGGTAGTGTTTATTTAACGCCCATGGAATATATCAAGTTGAATTTGTAATAATTTGATGTTTTTTTCATTTTCAGCACGTCTATTTTAAGGTTCATATGTAAACACAAATTCATTTTGTTTTAACCTGTATTACAACTTTATTTCACGTAAATTGCACCAGTAGATTGCACGATGCATATAAACGCTAAAATCTTGCTATGAACATGAATGAATGTACTTAATTTCTTGTTGGTTTAACCTTGAACACAAGATAGTTGCATGCCTGCTTCAGTTCTCCATCGTTTGTTTTTGCTATATGCTTTAATGGATCTATAAAATTATGTGGTATTTCGAGAACATTCTCTAATATTTATCAGCTTCGTGCAGTTGTATGATACACCTGACTCATCAGTGAAAAGGGCACTAGAAAGCTGACAGATTTTACTATAACGTCGAAAGGAAGGAAGGACCAGGGACTTGAACTTAGAACAAAAATACCATTAGGAGACGCAGCTATGCCTGACTTCTGAGGTATTTAAATTCAAAGGGGAAATATACAAACAAACTGAGAGGGTTGCCATGGCGTTACCAATATATCCAGCAGTGTGAGATATATTCATGGATAGGTGAGAACACTTAGCGATTGATAACGTTCACTCCCACCCGCAAAGTATGGTGGAGGTATGTAGATAACACATTCACCGTACTAAAACACAGGACATAAATAGATTCTTTAAACACGCCAACTAGAAGGTAGAGGTAATTCCATTTACTTGTGAACTGGAAAGTCATGAAGGCGAGCTTCCAATGTTAGATTGTGGCATAAAAAGAAAGAGGACAGGAAGTTAAAAACTAGTGTTTACAGAAAACCCACACATTTAAACCGATTTTGGGATTTCGGTTCATCCTACCCTACATCAATAAAAACAGGATTGGAGGAATGTTTAAGCAGTAGGGCAGAAAAACTAAATAGTACCACGAAAAATCCAAGATAGGATTTGGAGCATACAAGAGAAGCTTTAGAACCGAATAATTACCCTGAAAAAGCAATCAGGAAGTATGTGGGAGAATGCAAAAATAAAATTAATAATAGTAATGGTAGTAATACTGGTAATAATAATAATAGTAATAGTGATGATGTGCATGAAAAACATGCAGAGAATAATGGAAATACCAACAATAAAGGAATTCAAATCATCAGTAGTACTTCCATGCAAAGAAGGCACATCGGAAACTTTAAGTAGAATTCTTAACAATGCAGGAATAAAAGTGGCATTCAGACGCACAAACTCAACTGGAAACAAGATTTGTCTGTTAAAGGATCCTGTGGAGCCAATTAAACAAAACAATTTAGTTTATCGAATACAATGCAGTGACTTTCAGGTCTTAGTAGTAGAACCGGGTCAGTCAGACTTGCGGAGCACAAAAACTTAGCAAAGTCTGAATTTGTTGACTCTAATAGGATGAGAAATCTGGAGAAATAACTCAGCCACAGCAGTACATGCAATTACACACAACCACAAAATAAGATGAGATAAGATGAAAGATTTGAAATCTAATATAACAGGGTGGAGGGAGAGATTGATAACAGAAGCTTTATTTATCGAATCGACTGAAAATATGTGCAGTAAAATTGATTCAGCACCTGTCCCAGACATCTGGAAAATTCTACCACCCCTAAGACGAATAGGAAGGAATGAAGAAATCTATAAAAGGAAAGTTTCAAAGTTGTGTAGTTATAACTGATATGATTATGAACAATAAATTTTGTTCGAAACGTCATCTGGTAAATAATACTGTTTCACTGTGTGATATATCTAACAAACAAATTATAATGGAAGGAAATATTTTTGCGCAGATACTTTATTATAAGTATTATTTCTGTATACAGTCGACAAGAAGGCTGAAAAAAATAGATTGAGTCCTCTAGATTATGGAAATCTGCCATTAGAAAATTCGTATATCATTTCAAATTTAGGTAAGCCTTGGGAATTTTTACCGGTTCGGTATGCATCACAAAGATCTGAAACTACATCAGTAATAACTCCATTATAGATAAGATTTTATTTTGATAACTCACACAGTGTTGTACAGTAATATTAACTGATGACGTTTCGATCACAAATTATTGCTCATAATCATATCAAGTCACTCACACAACTTTTCGCTTCATTTATTTGCATGAGTAAAATTGATTAGACCCGATGTGATTATGAGTGCGTCGGTGGCATAGCGGTTAGGACGCTCACCGACCATGCACATGGTCCGGGGTTCGATCCCCGGCCGACGCACTCCTTTACCTCGCTAAGCCAGAAATAATTCTGGTAAAGAGGAAAGGTTGGGCATGAGGCTAGCAACCCCATCCTGTAAAATAAAAACTGATACAGAAACTTCAAGCCAATAGCTTGAAGCCCTATGTTCCACTGGGGAACGTGAAGGAAAAAATACAAAAAAATATAGATGTGATTATGAGCAATAATTTGTGCTCGAAACGTCATCAGTTAATATTACTGTATATCACTGTGTGATTTATCAAAATAAAATTTTATCCATAATGGAGTTATACTCTACCACAGTGCCCAAGTTTTATACTTATACATCAGTAATATTTTACATTACACATAATCTTTGAAAGTTCTACGCAATGATCGAATTTAATGTAGATTAAATTTTCTTACTGAAACATAATGTGAGTATAACGCAGCTAGAGAATTAAAATCTAGAGTGCAAAGCTTAATTAAAAGTGTACTGTCTTTCATGCATACCTCGGATCCTTTAACTAATTGCTTTTTAAGATGGGCACGTAACTAGTATAGACAGAATGGAATTTTGATCGGACACTAGTAACTAGTGTGACGTGTCTAGTCCTTTCTTTGATGCAGACTGAATTCTATCAGTCAGGTTTGCAATGTGGCCACTATTCTAGATAGCTCATCATCACGGTGCACATTGATTTGATGATATTAGATAGTTGGAGGCAATCGACAGGAAGCCTTGGACGTAGGTTTCGTGCTAGTTGGCACTCATCAGCAAGGCGTATCTGCAACCTTGAAGGAACTCATGTCCCTTCTGAGATTCGTACATATTTTCATAATAAGCTTATAACGTCGATATCATATTCGGCAACGTGTATTATCGTTCACTCATTACTGACCTGTTACAAAAGTAAATCTGTAAACTGTTCCTCACTTACGAACCAAAGTCTACACTGTAGCGACCAAATTTATTCCATTATCGTCTGAACGCAAGAAACTGATCTCTACATCCTACTGTATAGCCGACAAAACTTCATTGAGACACGCTCTATCACAAAATGTTCCAAAGGCAGGGAAAAGACGATTATTCTTCAATATTTTAGCGGTTCTATTAAACAATAATAACATCAAAACTCAAATTTACCACAACCCTGCCGTGAGGCAGTTATGCAGACAATGTGTGTTACTAAATACACAGCAAGTACTGTAAGACAAAATTAGTTAACCAAAGTCCAACTGTAAAAGGTATTTTAGAATCAAGGAGAATATTCCCAACGAGGTGGGATCAAGAGCTCTTTCCACAAGAATCTTGCACCAACATTTCCCGAAGACAATCCTGGGTCAGAATGACCTTCATGCACCCAAACAAACTCATAATGCTAAACAACACGTTGTCAATGCACACACAACTACAAAGAGAAGTATTACAATTAAAGATCAAACAAAGAAAAAGGCAAATAGTACAGGTCAAAAATCAACATGAGATATTCAAATGTCAAATTAACGATACATAGTCCAGGAGAAATACGTATAATAAGTACAAGGTTAGTTGAAAAGTCTAAATAAGGTCAATCGCGAGCTTGAATAGCTCAGTGGTAACGTCTCTGACTGCAGCACTGGGTGACGCGGGTTCGAATCTCAGAAGGGACATGAGTTCCTTCAAGGTTGCAGATACGCTTTGCTGATGAATACCAACTAGCACGAAACATAGGTTCAAGGCTTCCTGCCGATTGCTTCCAACCATCCAATATCTAAATAGGTCTGAATATTATAAATAGATCGTCCAGGAGGGATTTTACAAACAATTTGTCCATTAAACACACTGCCCAAAACTGTTAGATTAAGAAAATTTTTACCTAAGTGTGTTTCGAATACATGTAATCTAGCTGCACCGTGACGTTCAGTTCATGCATAATTATTTAAAAGAATTCAACTTTCAAAGCTTTAAATGAGACAAAAGGTGGCACATTAGTTCACGTCCATGTATGTTCAGATTATTTACTCTGGTGTAGTTGTAGCTGTGCAAATCACTTTTGCACAGTACAACCAATCAGTTCATCATGATTTTAGATAGTTCAAAGTAGATGTTATAGTAGCCCTGATGGTATACCTGCATATGTTCTAAAACAATGTGCAGATGCTTTATGTTTTCCACTAACTAACATCCTAAATGCTTCTTTCTCTAAAAATGTCGTACCTGATGCATGGAAAAACATTAAAAAACGGTCTTACCTTAAACCCCTCCAAATGCCAAACAGTCAATTTCACCTTTAGGCATAAATCCGACCTAAACAAATTGGTTGGCTCTCACGAGGTATGCAACATAGACGGCACTGAAATAGAAACCAAGTCGGAAATTAAATACCTAGGCATCATTCTATCTGCTGATCTCTCCTGGTCGTCTCATATTTGGCGATTTCTAAGAAAATATTCCGTCTTACCTTCTATATCAAGAAGTTAAGAAATTCTAGTATAACCCGACCCTTACTCCTACAATTCGTTAACTCTCACATTCTGCCTATTATTCCCTATTGTTCCCCCTTAGTTTTTCTCGGGCTACTGAAAAAAGACTATAACATATTACGCAGGATGTTAAATGTTGTCAGCAGGGTAAGCAACGTGCTACTTAACCAGCTTGTTAATATTCTGGTTGACAGGCACATGGACTCATGTGAAAAATGGGCCAAATCCATTTTATCTAACTCACACCACCCTCTTCATTCACAACTCTCCCCTTGCATCTCATCAGGAAAAAAACCAGAAGCCTATATAGAAAACTATATGCTCGCACCAGCAAGTACAAAAACTCAACCATACCCTACTTAGCTCGTGTTCTGTGTGATAAAGAAAGCATTAGGCGTGACACCTATAATTCATTAATTAGTCAGTAGTAAAACTGTATCTCGTCTTTCCAGCTCATATCATTTATAGGTACAACATTTTCTTTCTTTTCCTATTCTCTCTCTTCTTTTCCGTTATGTGCTGCTTTGTTTCTTTCTCTCGCTTACGCCAGTAAATATGACAGCTCCTACTTTTCTAACACCTTCAAACACTGTTCAGCTTTGGCTTTGCTACCGACATCCCAATGTGTTGTTGTCATAATGAATTGAGATTTCCTTAATCTATGTAGAATTCTATTTATTGATAATGTACTAACTGGATGCAATACTGTAGTAAAAATGCTGAGAATTCCATTCTGTATCACAAGTACTGTTTTGGAATAAAGCAAATTATTATTATTATTAAAGTACACCTCAGTAAATCAAAAGTTTTATATTTTGAAATATTTCCTACTGCTAATATTCAATTCTTTTGCTTCAAAGTTTAATGCGAATGCATACGAACCAGTGAACCAAATAATTGTTTAATTGTCTTCTTCTTTGAACTAGATTTATTTAATACGATCATGATCCTTTCCTTAGTGATACATGAGCGAAATCTTGAATAAAGGTGTCATCAGTTTATTGAATTTTGTACCATTTTAGTTTATATCAGTTCAGTGCTGAATTTACTCACGATAACTAATTAGCATATAATCAGAACAAAAAGGTTTTACGAAACAGTCAGAAAGTATAAAAGTTGAATCAAAAGTTAACGCATACTTATGAAGATGAATCAGAAGTTTATCACATTGAACTTCGATTCATTCAAACCTCTAGTGTTTGTTTTAATGCATGAAAATACAAAACAGATCTATTCAAATTTCAATACCTTTCTGAGATTCTTTTTCACTCATGTGTTAATAATAAATAAATAAACAAGTGAATGACTGAATAAATAAATAAATAATCAATGTGAAGCAGAAGAAAACTTGTCCAAACCTGTCTATGCATATACTACTATTAATCAAGTTTAGTTAGCCCATTGAATTATCATCATTTCTAAACTAGAGCATAAATTGTTGAATGAAGAGTTAGAAAACAGGAAGCCTACACTCTGTCTTCATTACACGAAAAATAAACATTGTGTGGGTAAAATTGTATTACACTCGTGTAATTCATATCGTTGACAAAAAGGATATTCAATAATAAACTAAGCAGAAGAAAACAGAGGGAGAGAGAGAGGTGTGTTCACACAAGCTCAAACATGGTGCTCCTTAAGAAATTACTAAATCATATGCTTCAGGGTATGAATATACACTGCAATAATTATGTATTCATGTTTTTAGCATATGCTTGAGAACACTTGTCAAACAAACTGCTGACAAGTAGCATTAGTTAGTTCACTTGAAAACTAGATTAAACAATGTTTCTATTTGTTTTACTAATATTCAAAAACTTTTGGTGGGAATTTTAAAGTTTGTGAAAATAAATTAAGAGTGGAAAGAAAATTAATTCACGGACAATATTTTTTCATAAGTATACAAACAATAATACGCGCACAAAATGAATTCGCATCTTTCTTACTAACTACTGAGTAATATGATTATTAAAGCACAAAGCTGAAGTGATGGTTTAAAAACAATTATTTAAGAGTTAATACAAAAACAATACAATATAAGAGATTTTCATGGTCGAAATACTTTCTTCTATTCAACACACACTGACGCAAAATTCTGTCTTTTACTTTTGTTTTGATCAATCAAAGCTATCCTTAGTTCGTATTATTTTCACTCGCACATTTTTAAAAAATACTTGAAATTATCGCTTTTCAAGTCCCCCGAAATTCGAAAGAAAATATCATATTGGTTGGCAACCAGCTATGAAGCGTACAAACACTAGTCAAATTAGTTAACTCAAAACAACAAACAGATATCCTGGATATTCCCCTTGATTTTGTAAATAAAAGGAGTAAAATCCATGTTTGGAAGAAAATGATCATTATTCCTATTACAACAAAGTAAAATAAAGAACACCCACCAAGTTGTATAACAATAAATGTCAGGTATTTGAAACTTCACATAGCTAGACGTCTACGCACTCCTTTACCTCAAGGTGGCATGAGGCCAGCAACCCCATCCCGTAAAAATAAACTCTGCTACAGAAACTTCAAGCCTCTAGCTTGGAGCCTTATGTTCCACTGGGAACGTGAAGGAATAAAAAAAAGTTGAAACTTCAATAGCTGACAATTTAACGTACAATTTTAGCTATAAGTTATTATGGTAAACCTTTGGGTAGGCAAGCTAAGACATGAAATAAGTAAAAGGGTCCTTAGATGGTAAATCTTTCGTTGTGAAGACATAAAGTTGAAAGCTAATGAAAACATAGCATATGTCAAATGAAAGGCGAAAAGTACTGTATTTGATAATTGTACTAAAAGTGATTTTCTAAAAAAATAATTTAAATTATTCCAACTTTTCCACTCTATATAGAGAGATTCAAATCGTATCAACGATTACTTATACATTCATATTTATTAACTTTGATGTTATATGGCTGGAAGCAATCGGCAGGAAGCCCTAAACCTAGGTTTCATGTTTGCTGGCACTCATCAACAAAGCATATCTGCGATTTTCAAGGAACTCATGTCCCCTTTGAGATTCTAACCCACATCATCCAGCGCTGCAATCAGAGATGTTATCACTGAGCTGTTTGGGCTTGACATTCACCTACGGTCTGCACCAAATCAAAGACTAGACGTATGACATTAGTTACTACCTAGTAACCAATCAAAGTATTTAATTACTTTAGATGTTTTACAAACAGTCTGGTTGTAAGAAAATTGTGAGAACCTACAGTTAATTTTATGTTGGTTTTCATTAGGCTGAAGACAGGGCGTAAAGAAGGCGGAGGTAATGAAGACAACCAACCAACAGTGACAAAAACTAGCACCAGTCACTACCAAAGGGAGAAACTTGAAAGAGGTAACTTCATTCACTTACCTAGGAAGCATTGTTTCAACCACAGGAGAAGGTGATGAAGATGTCAAAGCCAGTCAGAATCGGAAAGGCAAGGTACACTTTCGTCAATCTGAAATCACATGGAATTTAGCAAATTACAGGTGTGCAGAAAGTGAGCATGGAAACAAAATTGATATAATAGTTTTAACTTAAAATGGAAGTTAGGAGGTGTGAATATAGATTACAAGAGCCTTAGAAACACAAAAAAAATTGCACAGGATTAAGATATAATTGCAAAATTTGAAAACGGATTATAAATGTGAACAGGAAAAGCATGGAAACAAACAAACCTCTACAACTACGATGGACTTAGTTCGGTATGTTACCGTAGCTTCCATTTTTGTTTCAATTTTTTTGTTTTTTTTGTTTTTTGTTTTTGTTTTTTTTTGATCCCTTTTCGTTCGCTATGTGTGTGATTCTTACTCCCTCAGTCTTCATTCGATTCACCCTTTTTCTTTCCAGTTATAAAAACAGTTATTTTAAGTTTGTTTCCATGCTTTTCCTGTTCACATTTATAATCCGTTTTAAAATTTTGCAATTATATCTCAATCCTGTGCAATTTTTTTTGTGTTTCTAAGGCTCTTGTAATCTATATTCACACCTCCTAACTTCCATTTTAAATCTGAAATCAGTTTGGAAGTCTTTAGCACTCAATATAAAGAACAAGATTCAGATTTTCAACACAAGTGTGAAGTCACTTCGTCTATATGGGTCAGAAACTTGCACTGCGTGTCACGAAAAGCATTTTCAACAGGCCACTGCAGACTTCTATGAACATCTGCCTTTGCTGGCTCCATATTGAAGATCAAATGTCCAGAAAGAATTAGCAACAAGAAACTGTGGGAACAAACTAACCAAGAACCTATCATTCGACAAGTGCTCAGGAGAAAATGAAGATGGATTGGGCATACGCTGAGGAGATCGTCAAGTGATATTGAGTGCCAGGCCATCGAATGGAATCCGAATGGGAAGCGACGAGTGGGTCGTCCCAGAGTGACATGGAGGAGGTCGTGCGAGGAGGAAATGAGAGATAACGGGCATTAGTGTGCCCAGTTAAAGAGGACAGCAGAAAATATAACAAAGTGGAGATGTGTTGTTGGGGCCCTATGTTCCACTTAGAACCCAAGGGAACAATAATAATAATTTCACTAGGCTACCTTTCAGTGGTTGATGTAGACCTTTATCACATCAATAAAAAAGTGAAAATTTATTGAATCCATTGAAATCAAGCTTCGTTATTAGGCAAGTTTACTCAAACAAATTCAATGCAGAGGGGAACATATTGAAGCACTCATTTGATTTTCACTCGCAATCACAAAGTCTGAAAGTATTCTTTGTAGTTAAATCAAGTTCCTTTCAAGTAAACTTTACAAGCATATCCCTACTTTACCAAAAACTTATTACTTTATTCTATATACGATTACTTACAATCTGTTTGTACTAAGTGTATTTGTTTATCAAACAGAAAATAATACAAACGCCTCAACAACATTGCATTGCTGCAGAACTATCATAGCTGGCAATCAGCTCTATTGAATCTAACTTTACGAAGGAATTCACAGGCTTCCTTGCCTTTGAAATTCAACCACAGTTTCAAATGAGTGTTTCATTTTATTCTGAAAGCTTTCGTATTTAAAAGAAAAACTGATTTCACCTAATGGAGTCTTTCTTATTCTCACCGACGTAATATGAACTAAGATGTCTAAATTATTGAACAAGATTTTATATACGATTTTTGATGAATTATTTCTTACTGAAATAGACTATGGCTTTCAAAGTTTAATAATAAGTGATATCTTTTATCTGTTTTAGAAACTCAACTATCCATCATTTTGACTTAAGTCCTAAATATGATGTTCAGCCTTCTCTTTCTCCCCCTTACTCAAGACTAGCACATATTTCTAAATTTATTAATTAAGTAGGATAAAGTGTGACTTTTCAAGTTCACCTGAATACTGTGACCGCCCATGATTCAAAATTTATCTGTCAAGTTATATATACATATATATATATATATTGTTGGTCATTTGAGGGTGATTTAGCTTGTTTAAGTTCTTAACCTTATTGTATGTTTACACTACTGAGGAACACTTATTATTTTCTTTTACCTAATGGAAGGATTAAGAAATTGTAGTGTCTTTTAAAAAAAAATCATTTGACCTCATTCTTAGTCATTATTAGTTTTACTTCTTGAATAAACTTAGGCCTGTAGAGAAAGGAGAGAATTGTTAAATTTTCTAGGTGTTCTACGGAAATATATATACACCCTAAATATGACCTCAAATGAGAATAATACCAGGTTTTTTTTCTCAAACATTTATGTGAACACATTCCCCACAAAAATTTTTCCCTAACTGTTATTTCAGGATAAACCAACCGGATACGAAATCACAGTAAACATATTTTTCTGAGCCCCTAATTTCCTCTTGTTATTGACTTGGTTTGCATGCTTTTAGTTTTTTGTATTATATGGTCATAATTTTTTGCCGGAGTTAATTTGACATACGGAGTTTTTCTCAAACGTTGTCTTCACGGTCTTTTGAGTTCTATAGCTGTAGGACGGGAAAAAATAGATTAAGTCAAGCAGATTGTGTTTAAACCTTTGGCAACTAGGTTTGACCTTTTGCCCGGTGATGAATGTAGTAACGTCACTAGTCGTTGATAAAGTCTTCCAATCGAATTTACATAGGTTTAGCTGTTTTACATTTATCGCTAGACGAAACGATTTGTACTGTTGTGAGTTAATCATCTTTACACATGTATAACATCTACTATTTACTTTACTTTTTTTTAACTTCCACCTGTGCATTCCCTTCCACATTATTTCCAGAATTGTGTGAAACTTTTTCTAGAACACAGTTACGAGTATATGATTGGTTTATGAATTCTCCGTTGGATACAAATGCGATTGTATAGCTTTTGACATTGACGCATCTGAAAGAAAATTCTCATTGGTGTTACATCTTCTTGTTATGATCTACGTATAACATTTCATTTTTGTTCGTTTAAGACAGAAACTCTGATTTCAATGAGTTAGATTTTTTCAGTTTTATACGATTTTAAATATTCTTACCTTCCATTATACCCTCCACAGAGTGTCATTGAATACATTTTTTACTTGCACCCATAACCTTCACAAGTGATTTAAACTCATCTTATTTTAGACATTTTAAACAATGCAACTTCATTTATTGTTACTTTAGATATGATATTCATTTTTCACATCTCTTACCACTGTCTAAGTTCATTTTATAATTCTAGAGTACTCGTTTAGTTTTTAGTAGATATAACTTTAAAAACATATCTTATCAGTCTATTCATTTAACTCTTCCGGCTTCACTTTTTTTCCTTCACGTTCCCCAGTGGAACATAGGGCTTCAAGCTAGTGGCTTGAAGTTTCTGTAGCAGTGTTTATTTTACAGGATTAGGTTGCTAGCCTCATACCCAACCTTTCCTCTTCACCAGCTTTATTTCTCGCTTAGTGAGGTAAAGGAGTGCGTCGGCCGGGGATCGAACCCCGGACCATGTGCATGGTCGGCGAGCGTCCTAACCGCTATGCCACCGACGTCCGGCTTCACTTACGTAACACTAATATCCTACATCTTCAGGTCAACTAATTAAATATGGGTTTTGATAAGATATACGAGAACCAAAGAAAAAATGACACCATGTCATCTTACTGAGTTTTGTATTCTAGTCTTTTAGGAAAAGGTGGCGTGTAGCTACTCCACAGGCTGTGACAAGCAGCTTTGTAATCTCATAAGCATGTTATAGAGAAATTTCATTTCCTAGCAAATGTTAAGAGGTTAGAATGCAAATTACACTACAAAAGGACTGGTATTTGTAAAGTTCCCATTAAAAGAGAAAGTGAGTGATGTAAGTCATCTTAAATGAATTCCATTGATTTCAGGTGACAGTATTAGTGCAGCTATCCATATTGTCAAGGAAATGTCATATGGCGTATGAAAAAATTAGTTACTGGTCCGGAGAATGTCACCTTGAACATATTTTAAGGTCAGCTGAAAAGTCAAAAAGAAACTGTTAATTGCAGCGGAGGAAAAATGAATGAAAATCAACTACTTTTCCTACACAGTTGTATTTAACTGTCAGTTAAATTCGTTTCCCAACTGGATTATGCGTCAGACAGTGGGAAACGAGAAGACAGGGATATCCTGGACCAACGTGAAGAACCTAGAAGGCCTGGATTTCGTGGATGAATTATGTTTGATGTAACACAAAATCGAAGACTTACAAGCGAAAACCGACAAACTGGTCGAAGAAGCAGCTGGAGAAGACAGGACTCCAGGTGAACATAGACAAGACGGAGGTTATGAAAATAACCAACCAACAACGACAAAAACATCCAGCGCCAATCACCATCAACGGGAGGGATTTGAAAGATCTTACTTCATCCACTTATCTAGGGAGCATTGTCTCAACTACAGGAGGAACGGACGAGGATGTCAAATCGAGAATCGGGAAGGCGAGAAACACATTCATCAACCTGAAACCAATCTGGAAATCTTCTTCACTCAGCATTAACAACAAAATGATTCGGATTTTCAATACAAACGTCAAGTCAATCACTTCTTCTATACGGATCAGAAACTTGGCGGGTCACAATGAATACTTCCAACAGTCTGTTACAGACCTTTATCAACAGCTGTCTTCGTTCTATACTGAAGATCAGATGGTCGGAAAGAATCACCAACAAGAAACTATGGGAAGGAAGGAAATAAGAACCAATCGCCCAACAAATATGCAGGAGAAAGTGGAGATGGATTGGACACTCACTCGCTGAGGAGGCCGCTGGGTGACATCGCGCGTCAGGCCATTGCTCGAGTGGAACCCGAAAGGGAAGCGGCGAGTGGGACGTCAGTGCAAGGGTGACATGGAGGAGATCGTGTGAAGAGGAGTTGAAACAGTATGGACTAAGATGGATGCAGGTGAAAAGTACAGCAGAAGACAGAAGCAAGTGGAGACGTGTAGTTGAAGCCCTATGTTCCACTAGGAACCCAAGGGAACAATAATAATGATAATATTGTTCATTACTATTCAAAACTGAAATAAAAGTGTTGCTATCTTAGTGATCAAACTTAGCAAAGTTGCAAAAGAAACATGCGTATTTTTCATTTTCACTTTTCGAATTGACGTAGTTTGAATACTCAGACTCTTTTCACTCATGAAACAAAATAAGACTGACATTATATTACACAGTCTTAGTGACTTTTAGAAATAAACAGCTACAATAATCTTCACTGTTCCACAAATTACTTTTATACTTGATAATAACACTTATTTATCTACGTATGAGTGAGAAGACATGCATATCTTTCTATCAGTATGGTAGAAGGAATTTACTGTACATAGCTTAGTTTTCTATTATAAGCCCATCAAAATCAAACTTTGGTCGTGAACAAAGTCCTAGGTGAAAAATTAGGCTCGAGAATGGTGTTTAAATTCACTCTCCTGCATTAAATACCTACTTAAATGCAAGTCAGTATATGGAGCTACTTGACATCCGCAAACTCAACAGTGTGACTGGAAGTCTTCTGCCTTATACTTGTAAGACTATTAATCTTTATCCAGCTGACAATAAGCAACATAGCTCTTGATACCTCTGCAGAATTATTTCCTAAGGAGTTTTCATCGGCTCATTTATTCTGAATGACTGAAGTCAGATTATGATAAAGCTTTATTAGATAAGCTTAGGTCATTAGACTGATATTTATGTAAGGGTTGGTAAAGACAAAATAAAAACCTGAATCACCACATTATTCAAACTATTCAACGAAGATTCCCTTATGCCTTTAATCGCATTTTCTTAAATTGGTAAACTGCAATTTTGCTTAGTAGTGAATTAAACATTAACTGCTTAATATTATCATCACGTAACATAACTCTAAGTATGTAAGACTGTGTGGAACACAATGATTATATTTGAGATCATAAAGTAGAATAGAATGAATTATTTCTGTGAACACTGATTTCATCACTTATTTATGAAGCTATTAGCTTCTCAGAAGCAGATTCTCTTACAGCTGTATTAGTGAAGAAAGACTTTGACTAATTTAGTATTCGATAGGTGGATTGCTGTCTTACCTTGAAATCAGTAGTGCGTAATGCAGACATATGAAAACTAAAAGAATACTAAGTATGGATTAGTGAAAAACAAATTGTAGCTACAATGAGTAATATTCAGTCTAAGAAGAAAATAGCTCGAAGAGAAAATTGCAATATCTGGATTCACTTGACTGGACATTTATGAAGTCTACTGCTTGGATTTCAATTTCATTGATGTATTACCATGAAACTGATGAAGACAATTTCATTGATTGAACACCATGATGCAACACCTATTTCACATATCTAGTCTTTAGTGGTGCTGACTGGATTCCGTCTGTCTGTCACTGTCTAATCAGTGTAAATAATACAGCTCCGTATAAGCTTGGTCACCGACTCGAAACGCTTTGCGGTTATTTCTCTGACTACAACAGGTCAGATTAAATCGGTTGTCTTTCAAGGTGACATAAGTCTTGTCGCCTTGACAACTGTCTCCAAAGACGTAATAGTAAGAAAAGAATTTTTTTAGATTGCTCGACCAATAAATAATCAAAGAGGTCAGAAATTATCTAATAACGTTTTCTTAAACAATAAGTGGAATTACTGAGGAAATCGTCTAGTGACAATATTCTCATTCTTTTTAGAGCCTAACGGCATTTATCACCTCGAAGAGGCACTATGTTTCCTTTGAGATTCAAACATTATTATATTATTATTATTGTTTCCTTTAATTCCTAGAGGAACATAGGGCTTCAGCCGTGCGTCTCCATTGCGTTCGGTTCTCTGCTAGAGTCTTCACCTGGCTCCAAGTCTGCCCACACGTTTTCATCTCCTCTTCACATGACCTCCTCCAAGTCACCCTTGCACTGACGACCAACTCGCCGCTTCCAATACAGTCGGGTTCCACTCGAGCAATGGCTTGTCTAGTGATGTCACTTGATGGTTTCCTCAGAGTATGGCCAGCCAATCCATCTCCATTTCTTCCTGCCTATTTGTTTCACAATCGGTTCCTGCTGAGTTGGTTCGCTCATTGCCAGAGATCCCTGCCTGTTGCTGATCTTTTCTGGCCGGCCATCTGATCTTGAGTATTGAGCGAAGACAACTGTTAATGAAGGTCTGTAGTTTGTTTGAGATGCTCTTTATGACGCGCAGTGCAAGTCTCTGATCCGTATCGTGAGTAGCACTGACTTCACATTGGAGTTGAAAATCCGGATCTTATTTTTGATGCTGAGTGTTGTTGACCTCCACACAGACTTGAGAGTAGTGAAAGCTTGTCTTGCTTTTCCGATTCTTGCTTTGATATCCTCGTCAGTTCCGCCTGTAGTTGAAACGATGCTTCCCAGGTAGATGGTAAAGGAGGTTGTTACATGCTACTGAAGTTAGTCAAATGATTTTCTATGAAATCAAAAAGGTTAACGACTACTGTGTTTTACTTATGGCTGAATACTTCATATGGTTGCTAAGCGACTGTATCTCTTCAACAAAAGTTAAGGGAGTAGAAACCGAAACTCAAGAGAAAACAACTGTCGTCGCGACAATAAATAATTGGTTTTTATCTTTTCGCATCTAGAGTTATCATTCCTCCAGTACATTGAGGCTAATTTGCCAAAACAAAGAAACGAAAAAACAACAAGTGTATCAGTCAATCTAATCAATAATCTAATTGTTTTGATCTATGTCCTGACTAATGATGCAATAATATAGTCAAATTTAAAGTGGTTTACTCTGCATACCCAATATGTTTTGTAGGTTTATATATGTATGTGTGTGTATGTGTGTGCGTGTTTGTCAGTCAACCGGTTACTCATAGTACCATTCACTGTCTACATTACCATTGAAAAGTATAAAAAAACAGTACAAAAACCACTTACATCTATCTGAAAATGTTACTGGTTTGTTGTTTTAAAGCACTAACTAAGGGTGTGCATAATTTAGAAAAACTACATTGAAATGCTAACTGTTGTGACTAGTCAGGAAAGGTTAATTTGTTTTGGCATGCAAGTCTATTGTGTTAAAAAAATACACCCTCCATCATTCTGTTTACTTCTCTTTCTTGCTTTCTCGCCACCCTCTCTCTCTCTCTCCCTTCTCCACTCATAACAAAGTTTGTAAACAATAGACAAGGAAGTAAAGGTGTGTCTGTTAATTTACAAAAATAAGTTAATTAGAAAAACAATTAAAATTTTACTTCAAACTGTAATGAGCCATTTTGTCTCATTTTGAAGAAAGTTAGGTTATGACAATCTAAAGGTTAAAGACTTTCAAATACTTAAAGTTTTGATCCTGTCAACTAGGTAAATCCGAACAATACATTTATGCAATAAAATCGAATTGATTTCCCTGCATTTTCAAATATCTCAGTTAGACATTACTATATATCAGGTTGGAAAAGAGTAAGTGGTGGCCAAACAAAAACATGGCATCAATCCATGAAATCCCTGACAGTTAAACTGAGTCGGATAGGGACGGAGATGCAGACTTCCGGGTTGGGGCCCTCGGGACTCTAAGAATCAATGGTTGGAGACAATAGGTGACATGGCTCAAAATCGTTGTCAATGGCGCAGATGTATCCAGGCTCTGTAATCTTTCATATTCCTTTCTACCATTACTCATTCTGTTCCACTCTTATACTTGTCAAAACTCTATTGATTCTCTTCACTCATTTTCTTGTCTACCTTTGTGTGCTATTTGGAACGTGGCAACTCGAACTGCTGCACTTCGGTGCCAAGTTCTATGTTGAATCCAGGCAGACAGACAGACATATATCATTGCGAAAAAATTATATTTGTAATATTACAGCGATATTGAAATGAGTAATTCCAACGTTTCGTTCGGCAATCTGGTCCAAACTTCTTCAGGGAAATTAACCAAAATTAACATAACAGAGGTTTTTATATATAAAAGGCACATCTTTTGTTTTTAAAAACTTTGTCTAATCATGATTCATAAACACAAGTATTAACAAGTATAATAAACAACATCGTATGAGCTGTGATCAAAATTTGACCCCGGACTTACAAATATTGGTCTACCTTTGTTAAACACTTTAAACGGAGTGTGCATGCGTGTGTGTGTAAACAGTTGTAAAACATTTCTTAACGTCTCCATAGGTAGATATAGACAGTCAGGAATTTGACCAAGTATTTATAATTAGTGATACATATCCATTTTTATTTATTAATCAGGATTTCCTATGCATCAGCTAACATCAAACATTCATGTCCGTTCAAACTGCTAGTATCTAGAATTTTATGATTAGACGTATTTTCAAAATTATGGTGTTTAGGATTAGAGTTTAGTAGAAGCACCCTGTCGAACTTATTGCATTGTTTTCTTACTGAATATTCAGCTGCTTTATTCGACCTACTGCAGTTGTCAGGTGACTCGACAGCTACGGACTTAGGATGTGCATTTTGTTCCAGACAGCGTAGACTGAAAACACGATGATTGTGCCAAATTCATAGTTTCTTTGTTAATTTAATTCGATAGCAAAATAATTCAAATGAACTGTCATCAAGATTTGACCGAATAGTTCTAAAATATTTGGGCGCCGAGTGAGAAGTAGACATTTGTAAAAAGATTATATTTGTAATATTACAGCGATATTGAAATGAGTAATTCCAACGTTTCGTTCGGCAATCTGGTCCAAACTTCTTCAGGGAAATTAACCAAAATTAACATAACAGAGGTTTTTATATATAAAAGGCACATCTTTTGTTTTTAAAAACTTTGTCCAGTCATGATTCACAAAAGATGTGCCTTTTATATATAAAAACCTCTGTTATGTTAATTTTGGTTAATTTCCCTGAAGAAGTTTGGACCAGATTGCCGAACGAAACGTTGGAATTACTCATTTCATTATCGCTGAGATATTACAAATATAATTTTTTTACAAATGTCTACTTCTCACTCGGCGCCCAAATATTTTAGAACTATTCGGTCAAATCTTGACGACAGTTCATTTGAATATTTCATTGTGATTTACCATAGTGTAACTCAAAATAATGGCAACTGTGAGATGTGATTTGTGATGGAATATTAGTGGAACTGCTAATGTTAATATCTTTCCTACTGATATTCACGAAATGTAGCTCATGAAACCACTCGTCAGTCTACATATTATTAATTTTAAAGTATTGAAAACAACATTAAAAAGTGGAGTCTATAAACTACAATATAACTCAATGCTTTCAACTAGATTTTTCCGTTGATTTGTTACACATAATTAAAACAATTAGTCCCTTTTATAAATTTTGATGGCATTATTAGAAGACGGAGATTATCTGAAAAGCAATGTGATGTATTTGCGCTATACATTTCGAACAATCTGATCACACATTTACTTGTCAAGTCAATATATATGGAAAAGTTAAATTAAACAAAGTGACAAAAAAAGGAATTAAGAATAATTAACACAAACGTTTGGTAATCCAATCAAATAAGGATTACCAAGTCGTCTATTAGACAGACTTAACTGTGTACAGAATCATATTAGTCTTACATGCGAGGAAGAAAGTCGCAACCAGCTTGCATTTTTAGACATAATTCTAAGTCGAAGAGATGATGGCTCAGTAAGACGGTCCGTCTACAGAAAGCCCACTTGGACAGGGCAATACCTTAATTTTCACAGCTTCTGTCCATTACAGTATAAGAGATGCTTGGTGAAGTGTCTATTTAAGAGGATTCAGCGTATTTGCACGGCTGATGTTATAGACAAAGAAGACGAAATGTTGATGGATACTCTTGTTGAAAACAGATATCCTTTGAAATTTTTAAACAGGTGTAGAAGTCAACTAGCCTCTAAACCTACAATCCATACCGTCCCTAAGAAAAAGGTTTTCATCAAATTACCATATAACGGGGAAATAAACAGTAGGATTTTGAGACAAACGTTGAATTCGATCATCCGTAGAACCTACTATGCAGCCCAGCTTGTAATTGTGGAAAAAGCTAAAAATATGCTTCACTGCAAACCTCAAAAGTGCACAAGTGATTATATCACATCCCACAGAATTTACTAATTTTCGTGTGTGTGTGGACATACATACATAGGGAGGAGTAATCGCGCTTTGCACGTGAGGGTGGGAGAGCATATCCCAAAATGGTTAGAAAAACAGATGAATTGTGACAAGCCAATAGATGCAGGTGTCAGACTACCAACTTCGTCTATAGCTAAACATCTAATCGAGATGAACCATAAGGTTGATGTTAACTCAGCCTTTAAGGTCATCTATAAAAACGGTCAAGGGCGTTTACTGAAATACGCTGAGGCTATTTCATAAACTTAAGCCCCCCTTGTGTATTCAAAAACAGTTTGTTATTACTCTTAACCTACCTTGGTAATCCTTATTTGATTGGATTACCAAACGTTTGTGTTAATTATTCTTAATTCTTTTTTTGTCACTTTGTTTAATTTAACTTTTCCATATATATTTGACTTGACAAGTAAATGTGTGATCAGATTGTTCGAAATGTATAGCGCAAATACATCACATTGCTTTTCAGATAATCTCCGTCTTCTAATAACACATAATTAAGTAACCTTTACTTCACATAGTTTTCAGTAATCTTTACATTTTTAAGAAATACTTGAGTACTGTCAAACCAATTAATCTGGAAATTCTGTTCATTGCTAAATGGTTTATTTGCAAGCTTCTTTTTTTATTAGAGAACTTGAGTTAGACAGTCAAATACGAATAGGTGCATGAGATTTTGCGCTAAGAGGTACATGTTTCATTAAACTCATTTAATGAGACCAAGAATATTCTAATCTATTCTCAAATTTCTTCAGTATTAATACTCATTAACATAAAATATTTATGCATAGTTTTTTTCTTCCCTGAACATACTACTTTTCAACCATAAAAGGATACGTACGCTGGGGAGATGAGTGATTGACAAATAAGGCGTATCTTCCTAATGAATCGATAAGAGTACAACTATTTTGTCCAGACTTAACTGCCACTATGATTTACATGCTTTAAGGCTACACTTATTCTCCTTGTTATCTATAAAACTAATTATCATAAATAACGTTATAACTCATATCACACCGCTTCATAATTTTATAGACTGTTCTTAATAATACTGTAAATCAGGGAAAATGGAAATATCCTTTGAAGACATTTGAACACATAGTTCTATTTTTCAATAGTCTAAAAGAGGTTACTTGATAATGTTAATTACAAAATAATATCAAATGGGAAACCGCTTAATGGTAAGGAGTACTGAACTGCCATTATTTCAATCTATCTGTATCCTCAACCTTGATTATATTGAATGGTGGCCTACTCACTACAGGCTATAAATTCTGTAATGTCCAGCGTAAATTTGTCTCAGAAAAGAAATCATAATTCACAGAATACACCGAAATAGATCATTTACTTTTCTGAGTTTTTAGTGGTTTTTTGTAGGTAGCGTATAATCAGCTGTGTAAGCTCAGACATCTCTAATATGTTTCTTATTATTATTGTTCCCTTGGGTTCCTAGTGGAACATAGGGCTTCAACTACACGTCTCCACTTGCTTCTGTCTTCTGCTGTACTTTTCACCTGCATCCATGTTAGTCCATACTGTTTCAACTCCTCTTCACACAATCTCCTCCATGTCACCCTTGCACTGACGTCCCACTCGCCGCTTCCCTTTCGGGTTCCACTCGACGACCTGACGCGCGATGTCACCCAGCGGCCTCCTCAGCTCAGCGAGTGTCCAATCCATCTCCACTTTCTCCTGCATATTTGTTGAGCGATTGGTTCTTGTTTTGTTTGTTCCCATAGTTTCTTGTTGGTGATTCTTTCCGGCCATCTGATCTTGAGTATAGAGCGAAGACAGTTGTTGACAAAGGTCTGCAACAGGCTGTTGGAAATATTCTTTGTGACCCGCCAAGTTTCTGATCCATCCGTTTAGAAGAACTGACTGACTTGACGTTTGTATTGAAAATCCGAATTTTGTTGTTGATGCTGAGTTGAGTGACGAAGATTTCCAGATTGGTTTCAGGTTGATGAATGTGTTTCTCGCCTTCCCGATTCTCGATTTGACATCCTCGTCCGTTCCTCCTCTGTAGTTGAGACAATGCTCCCTAGATAAGTGAATGAAGTAACCTCTTTCAAATCCCTCCCGTTGATGGTGATTGGCGCTGGATGTTGCTGCTGCTGTTGTTGTTGTTGCTGGTTGGTTATTTTCATAACCTCCGTCTTGTCTATGTTCACCTGGAGTCCTGTTTTCATTGGCTGCTTCTTCGACCAGTTTGTCGGTTTTCGCTTGTAAGTCTTCGATTTTGTGTGACATCAAACATAAATCATTCGCGAAATCCAGGTCTTCTAGGTTCTTCACGTCGGTCCAGGATATCCCTGTCTTCTCGTTTCCCACTGTCTGACGCATAATCCACAATTAGGAATATCATTGGTGATAATAAGCACCCTTGTCTGACTCCTGTGTTTACTCCAAACGCCTCGCTGAGTTTTCCGTTGTAGGTCATTCAAAAGTACATTAAAAATACAGTGCCTTAATTCTCCTACTAACCGCTTGCTGTATTCCAATATTTTTCATATAAAATAAGTCATTTAAAAGTTCAATCTGTTCTAAATGTGCTTAAAGGTTCTAACGGATTTTAAAATATAAGACTAAATAAAACAAAGAATAATTTCATGATCTTGAAACATCGACTTCCTTAAATGGTATTACATTTGACACGTGATGACTATTTTATCGACTGGATGAGTAAATCTGACCAATAGTATGGGTTAAATATTTGAAATTACAGATATTCTAACAGACATCTTTTTCTCTAAACGTGAACTTTTCTATATTTTTAAAGGTGCTACATGAGGATGTTTAACTTATTTGGTATTTTCTTTTAATTATCACGAGAGTTTCTTTACAATATAATTTGATGTTATGCATTATGCTGATCCATGTTCTTTATAGTTGCATTTCAGCGCCAAGATGGTAAATAACCTACGCAATCTAAGTACGAGTAGCTATCACATTACTTATTTTTTCTATAAAATTATTAAGGCGTAGGAAGACATGAGCTAACTACATAGTGTGTGATAATTTGACACTCAAAAGCACAAACACCTGTCGTGTTTGAAAAACCTTTGAACAGTGGAGTGATACAGAAAGTTGAAAAACTTGTACACCACTGTTCGTCTACAAAGATGAAATTATCTCAGACAATCTTAGGAAAAACTTTCCACTGCAAACCAAGTTAAAATTAGGAAAGGAAATGAATCTTTGTAATAAAAAAACACATTTTAACTGATTAAAAATGCCTATTAAAATTTTCAAAAGAATGGATACTGAACAAAGAATACTCTTTTCGATAACTTCATCATCAGGCTCTACAGTTATATATACATTATAGTGAATGAATGAATTAGTGTTATGAACAACATTAATGTTGTTTAAATAACATCGAATCAATAATATTGATAGATTACAGCTCAATAGCATCAACATAAAATAAGCTGAATGTCAGAAAATCAGGAAAGATAATATTACAAATTCATGAATTTATAGTCTCTACTGAAGGCCAGGGCAGTAGTAGGGGCTGGACTTGTTTCTTTTGAACACAGAGCACTGGTTGTTTGAGGCGAATTGCAATAGCCTCTGCTGTTTGGAACATGCGGTACTTCGATGATTTCGGCAATTTATTAGGCACCCGGTAGATTATAGAGAAGGATTCTTCCACGCTGGCTTTGTAGCCGGTTTGCACCAGATGGTCCAGTATCGAACTGTTGATGGTTTTCACTACACCTTTACTTAGCCATAGTGGGAGATGTTCTGGAGCACGAAAAATCAATTTCCTAGACCAACGGCCGATATAACTCGCTCCACAAGCGCAGCTGAATTGGTAGATATAATTTGAATTGGCTAGTCTAGGTACTTCATCTTTCAGTCGAGGAGTCACCATCTGTCGTGTAGAGAATAAGACGTGTAGTTCGCCAGCATTAAAAGTTCTTTGAACTGATTTTCCTAATTTATTCATAATTATTTCACTTGGTATATCGCCCTTGAATTGCAGTCGTATATAAAGTGGCTTCTTGTTTACAGATAGTGAGTAGTCCTTTTCCGCTTTCTTTGTCATGTGTTTCTTGATAAATTTTTCGGGATAGCTATTTTCGATCAAAGTATCATATACAATGCTTAATTCATCTTCAATTACTTCTTCTGAGCATATAGCTCTAACTCTGTGGCTGAGGGTCTTCACTAAATATATAACTGTTTTTTTTTCCTTCACGTTCCCAGTGGAACATAGGGCTTCAAGCTAATGGCTTGGAGTTTCTGTAGCAATGTTTATTTTACAGGATGAGGTTGCTAGCCTCATACCCAACCTTTCCTCTTCACCAGCATTATTCTGCTTAGCGAGTAATAGTGCCTGATAATGAAGTTATCGAAAAGAGTATTCTTTGTTCAGTATCCATTCTTTTGAAAAAAACATTGTTTAAAAACTCAGTGCACACCGTTTCTGATCATAAGAAATATGAAAATTGGTTAAAAGTAATGATTAATCAGTCAGCGGTAAGAGCGGAAGCACCTCCTATATGAAAAATTATTCTTTAGAACATAATTAATCAGATGCACAAGCCAAATTCTGAATAATTTTGGAATATATTTCCACTACTTACAAGCAGTTAGTAATATCAAAAATAATAAAACATTTATCATGACATTAAAGATGTTGTGAAGAATTATTTTCTGTTGTGTTATGTGTTTGTCAATTTTACGTACAGATCATTACAGACTGCACAAAAATTAGATTAGGTCATTGGGATCAATGTGATAGAATTTGCTATCATTAGGTGCTACAAGCTGCTGTTAGTTGTGGCATCAAACTCACGTGTTTACAAATATCATTTTTTTATTGACCCAGACAAATATTGATCGTGGTAGATTGTTGTATGATCATGCTTATGCATAATTAGAATTCAATAAATATTAATTATTTATTAATGTGTATCAGAGTGTCTTCATGCTATATCTTAGTTTAGCGTCTATTCAACACCTAATTCGATAGAAAAATACTTTTATCTGAAATATATTAAATATTCCCATAGTAAAATTTAGAACAACACATTTAAGCGAACAATATTGTTTTCAATTAGATCTCATCAGGTTTAACTCTAATATTCATAACTTTACAAATAAAAATTCAAATATAAACCAATCATGGTGTTTTGTATATAGGATAATAAGTTGGTGAATATAAATTGTGCAATTAGTCATAATAGTAGTAATGATAATAATGATAATAAAATTATAGTGGTTTTAATAGTGTGAAATATTCCCATATCATGAATTAAAAGTCAATCTGAACGAAGAATATTCTTTTCAATAATTTCTCTTCAGGATCTTACAATTATAAAATATAATATTTATTGTCGTTACAATAATGGCCAGTTATGTGGCGGATACATTTTCTAACGTAGAATAACAGATTAGTTATGGGGTGTGAAAATAAATAGTCGTATTTGTGTGACAAATGTGCTAGGCTGAAATCGATTACAAAGTATTGTAATATGGGAGACAATGGTGGTGGTGATTAATCATAATAGATTTGTAGAGTGTGGTTTTATCAATAATAAGGATGAAAAAGTGAGGCAATCTGTGATAACACGAATAACGAAAAACAGCATGATTAAGCAAACAAGTGTTCAGGTGGAAGTAGTCGATAAAGGCTAAGAAAAACAAATGAACCGATTCAGTAATGCTAGATTGTAAGGGAAGTAAATGAAACACGTTTTTAATGAAGATGTGATAAGATTAAGGGATGATAAGAGAGGGTTGAAAAATAGAAGTAAGGGGTGGTGTAGAAGTCATTAGTTGGTTATGTCTTAATAGGCCAACACAGGAGGGATAATGGCTGTATGAACTTCTTTTGAATGCATAGTTAGGTTTAATAGTTCGAATGCTTATCGCCTCAGCTGTGTGCAGTAGACGAATACGAAGTCTATTGGAAAGATTCGGTGGGATACGATGAATTACTTTGAAAGCTCTCGTTTTCTCCATTACATGACCACTATCAATTAAATGTGACAAAATTGAGCTACGGATTGTTTTTGTCTGTCCTTTGCCAAACCACCACGATGGGAGATGTTCACTAACACGTTGGCTAAGCTGTCTAGTAGTACCCCCAACATAACTGTCACCACAGGTGCAGTTGAATTGATAAATGCACATAGATGTGGCAAAACTATCTAGCTTATCCTTCGTTTGCGTCCCAATCATTCGTCGGCTAGAGAATGACAAACATAGGTATGCTGCGTAAAACGTTCTTCATATACTCCTGGAAAGTCTTTGGGATAAATTTTATCTGAAAGTAGTAATTAACTTCAACGCCATGTTATCTTGTAATTTCATAAAGATAAATTGATGAAAGCCAAATATTTAATCTTTAAACATCCAAGTAACGCTAACTATGCATTGACTGTTAATTCAGAACTGTTTAAATCTACCAAAATGCCTTTTGATTAATTTCGTTCAAAACCAGAGAAAACTTAATAAATCATAAACATGGTTTCTGTGTGCTCACTTTTTAAACTTCCTCCTTTCATTTCCTTCCCTATTGAGGCATTTCAATTTTCCGTATAAACATGCTCAGAGTATTCACAAGTTTTGTTTAAATCAACACCTAATAAAATACTGCATCCACATTAAATAACTCAACAATTCTTTTATGGACTTTTTGAAAGTAAAGTCGACTGACTATATATAATGCTGTTTTTTACATAACTTCATTTGAAACCCTGGTTGTTTGTTTTACAATTATTGATTAGATATTAGTAGAAGTGAGACAAAGTATCTAAGGCATAGTCAATCTATAGTAAACATTTTATGAACATTCAATGATAAATAGATGAGTATAGTAGCATTTTGACTAACACATGATTTCAAAGTGACATCAGTATTTCAAAGAGAAAGGAATATATATTTCTATGTAAGAGTTTTCTTTCAAATCTGTTATTTATTCAACAAATGTATAATGCAAACTATAAATTTGTTTAAAAGAAATCGGACGTAATAGTTGATCGTTTAACTGTAAGACAACTTTTAGACACATTTGAAATATATATAAGGTTTTCATTTTATTTAAGTAGATATGAAATGGTTTTTTCAACAATTTTATATCACTGAGAAATCAGTAATAACAGATTTATTCACTGTAGTGTTACTTTCTTTCATGGATACTTGAACATACTGAGCATTATGAATCTCTATTTCAGGAACAATATACTTCATAGCTTCTGAATTACCTTATATTATGGATGGTAGTGAAGTAGCGATAGTGACTGGCTCTATTCAGGCAGTTATTTACCTGGGGTTCTAGTGGGAAGTCGTGACCAGTAGGGTATAGCAGGTCGGGCGCGAGGAAACATACTCGCCGAAGACATTGACTAGTGGTCGCGCTATGTCATGAATTGGCAGAAGTTAGAACTCATGGACCATTGGGTCGGTTCCCAGTGGCTTAATAGTCTATGAGCTTGCCTTGTAACCAGAAGGTCCTGGGTTCGAACCCCAGTGGGTGCGTACTGATGAAGAGTCCCAAACTATGACGAAACAACTGGCTGTCCAATACTCCCGGGTTTTCCAGTGGTTCTTTAACCGATGTCATCTCATGATGAAATCCTGTAACCAATCAATCAAATCCCCACAAATCAATACTTGAAAATGAAATATTTCTTTCGGGAAAAGAATTACTTTCAACCGTCCTCGTTATACCATTCCATAACATGTTGAAGGAAGATTAACAATTACTACTGTTTGTTTCCTACAGGATTCTGTTCCTGAAACATTCGGCAGGGCGTTTTTTATTAACTGTCCTAATTTCTTATTTGAATCATGCCGTGTACTATTTTTGAATTCATGGTATTATGTCTCTATTTCTACGTAGCCTAACTCATATGATTTCGAACAGACCGATAAAGTGGAAAGTAGTATAATTCAACACTTTATTACATCAAAAATATATTGGAATAAACGTAATTCTGTTTATTTTTCTTCATAACGCAATGAATTTCATCGATGTGAAAAACTGTAGAACAAATGCCTTTTGAGAGTAGGAGCCGAAACGCATGTTTCCTCCTAACCAAGAAGTGTCATTTAAATGTATACGAATCTTGTCACACCTAATCAGACTTAAAATCAGTGACTAAAACGTCATGGTGACTGATTGTGTAATCCTATAAACCAATAACAGGAAAGAAGCCATCCTGTGAGAAACAAATTTACTTGGTGAATAATAAATCTAGCATAATTTTTCAATATTCTAAATGAATAATACTGCTCTTTGAATGAAGCGATAAACAGTCGATGTTATGACTTCTCCAGTAAATTCTACTACGAGTGTACAGTTTCTTTCTTGACTGGTTACAGGATTTCATTATGAGCTGACATCGGTTGGAGGACAACTGGAAAACCTGGTAGTGCTGAAAGTCGGTTTCGTCCTAGTTTAGGACTCTTCAGAAGCACCCATCCACCGGGGTTCGAACCGAGGACTTTCCAACTACAAGGTGTCTCTTAAACTAGGACGAAACAGGCGTCCAGTGCTCTCAAGTTTCCTAATGGCTCTCTTACTAATCAGATCAAATGCGTGCAAACCAAACTTGAATTTCTTTTTTGGCTGTTGAACAGACTAACTTTTCGCACAGATGCCTGGTGAGCATTCCAGTAACTTAAATAGTTATGATAATAGTAATAAATGGAACTGCCTTTCAAAGTATGCGATAACAACACTTTGTGAAATAATTCCGAAAGAACACCCAAATCAAAGATTTCTGTATAGGAGGTGTGAAAAAAATGTTTTGGACGGTAAAACACACTAAGGTGTATGTGTGTGTAGTGTAAACTTATACACGCCCGCTTTTACGAACACATGCACGATTAATAAAACAACTTACAAGAAATAAGGTCAAAATCATTGTATTTCCTTGTGGTTTTCCTTAGGTTATTTCACATGCTAGTGGCATTGTCAATGTAACTTAGGCAGAAATCTTTTCCGTTTCTTTTGCTTGTGTGAGATAATGATTATTAATCTAAAACTGTGAGTGAAATTAATGACATTCCAAGAAGTAATAGATTCACTAACGAATCATGCCAAGAAAATACTAGCAAAAATCAACTACATTTCCTTTTCAACATTGATTTCCTTTTTCTTCTATTAACTTTAAAAATGTTTGCAGTTTGTATTTTATTATTTTATTTTATTCCTGTACGTTCCCAGTGGAGCATAGGGCTTCAAGCTAGAGCTTTGAAGTTTCGGTAGTATTGGTCTCATTTCTACGAGGTGGGATTGCTAGTCCCACGTCCAACCTTCCCTCTTTGCCGGGCTTGTTATTAGCTAAGAGAGATTTGAAAGTCTGTCGGCCGGCAATCAAACCTTTAGACCACCTGAGTGGCTGGCGAGCATTCTACCTCTAAGCCACTTTAAATAAGATCTCAGCAACTACTTCTACTACAATTCTCTTATGATTATTAATAATAATACAGTCATCATAAAAAGTGGGAATTTCAGTACATCAGTTATTTTTCTCTCTAATTAACTGTATAAATTCTTATTTCCTAACGCAGTTCCATTTCTAAGCAGATTATCTAACTGGTTTACATGCACAGTAACTGTTTTAAATATTTCCATCTGAGGAACTTAATACAAGCAGACAAATCTGGTAAATGCAATGAGTTTAGCTAGGTAACAAGTACAGTTTCATAATGCTAAGTTTGGTAGAATCTATGTTAAAAACTAAATTTCATTTTAACATTTTGAAGCTTAAGGTTCCAATTTTTTAACACTAAATGGTTCAGAAACTTGATGTATGCGTCACTTAAAGCATTTCCAACGGTCTACTGAAGACTTTCTTCACAATCAACCTTTACTTTACACTGCAGATCAGGTGGCTGCTCAGCAACAAAGAACTCTGCCAGAGAACCAGCCAAGAAGCTATTGCCCACTAAATGTGGCTGAAGGACCTATGGTTAGGGGACCTTCAATTGACATCACGTACCAGGCTGTCGCGTGAAATCCAAATGGAAAAGGAGAAGTCGAACGTCTGTGGGTAATATGGAAGACATCGTGCGGGCAGGAGATGAAAGCTTGTGAGCAGTTTTGGAGCTATCTGGGGGCGATGGTAGAGAACCAAGTGGAAGACAGATGTACTGCTGAAACCCTATATTATAATAGGGACGCTTGCAATAAATAATAAAGAAGTCTAAGCAAAACAGCTTACAGGTAATCATTGAACAAATACTGAATCATATGTATTTATTTCCTATAGGCTATTGATACCCCCAGAGTTGACTTCAATGATAAGATAAATTCACATTAAAGTTAGCTCTAAAGATGTCTAGAGGGTCAATGAAAGCTCTGCAATTATGCTATTCATATCAGAGTAAACAACACAGTAACACGAAACTTAACAAAACAATATTCGAGTATGCTTCTATTGCATAATTTCATCTTCCACTTTCTTAATCTCCTTTCATTCTAAATAGATGCAACAAAGTTGCCCTACTAGGCATAAAAGCCGTCTGTGAAAAGAGCGATTACTTATAAAGAATACATTTACAGAAGATCATAGTGATCACAAGACTCTGACCTAGTGAATGCTCACATGCCATTCACAGAAAGTACATAGTGATATATATATATATTATTTTCAAGTTTATACATATTTCTAACGTCGTATGCGTACACATGCATTATATTAACATTAACCTGCATGTGCGTGTATCTTTGAGGTACCCATTTCCTTATTATGTACGCGGAGTGTAACCGTTCAGTAGACATACCTACATACATTTACATTCAGTGTTGTGTGTTTCTGATTGTTCATGAACCCATTCAAGTCCCGTACAGAGTCTAATTTCTATGGTGCCAATAGAGCATAGGTTTATGAGCAGGAAAATCTCTCCAAACTCACTAGTCCACTAGTTTTCTAGCTGGTCCTAAGCCAACAAAAGAAGGGAAGATCGAGCTTAGGGCTAGCCACTATGCCCCGGAAAATCAATCCAGTCGCTGTAGAAACTTCAAAGTACAATCAGAATATAAAAATCGAACTTATCCTTCTTTGGAATCGGAGAGACGAAATGACGCAGGATGGTGAAAACCCTCTGGAACCTTGTCAGCAGACGTGTCTTCTTTCATGAAGAAAATAAAAGACAGATTCAGCGAAGAAAATTTTCTTTATCGACGAAATCATCTTCAGAGGCTGTACAGTCGTATTTATACTTAGAAAAATATATAGTGGTCTATTATTACTCAATAACAGACCACTATTTTCTTCGATGAATCTCTCTTTTATTTTCTTCATGATTCAATGGGTATTTTCGGTGTCTTCTCTCGTTGAAACCAAAAATAAGCTCGTGGACGTGGAATGTTTCTACGACATTCGAAACTGGTTGGGAAAGCTTCTAAGGTTGCCAATCAAATGAGAGATACGGTATAGGATTGCTAGAAATCTGTGAGGTCAGATGGAATGCATGTGGACTATCCAAATTGTCAACAGGAGAGGCAATAATTTGCTCCGATCACCGAGACCACAACCAAGAGCACACCGAGGCAGTGTCTATCACGATGTCACCAACAGAAGCTAAAACTCTTATGCAGTGGTAACCAGTCTTCTCCTGCACGATAATGACAGCAAAATTCAACTCAAAGGGTAGGGAGGTTACAATCATCCAATGCTACACACCTACAAACAACTCAAACCAAGAGAAGACGAGCGAACTTTACAGACAACTGTAAAGAGTAATGGACCGCACGAAAACCAAATACCGACACCAAAATCTTAATGAACCGTATGAATGTCAGGCGGATTCGGACCAGACAATACGGCAGGAGCACTCATTGTGCCTCAGGAAACTCTCGGAGAAATGAATGAGAATGTAGAATTATTCGCACTTTTGGGCTTTCAACGATTTGGTGATCGGAGGGAGCGTGTACAAACACAAGGATATACACAAAGCAACATGGATTCCGCCTAACGGACATACCACAAACCAAACAGATTTCATATCAATCTCAAGGAAGTGGAGACGCAGCCTGATGGATACAAATTCGAGAAGCGGAGCAGATGTGGGCTCAGACCATCATCTAGTTCAAGGAACCTTCAAGGTGAAGCTGAAATCCATGAAAACAAATGGAGACAGGCCACAATTCAAGTTCAGTATTCAGAAATTGAAGGACAAAACTACAAGGGATGCCTTCGTTACAGATATCAGAGCAAAGTCGGACGCATTACGTAGCATCACTGAGGAAACCTGTGTGGAAGAACATTGGGACTCTCTGAAGGTGATGTTCAGGGAAACGTGTACAACTGTTCTAGGAAGAAGGAAGAGACAAGACAAGGAATGGCTCTGAATGTTTGCCTGGAAGCTAATCAAGGAGAGCAGGATGGTGGAATAGAAGATGACTCAATGCAAAGATGGGCAACAGAAGGAGAAGCTGAGTTCAATGTACACTGCACTGAATTGAATGAAGAAGTGAAAACGAGTGCTAGGAAAGACAAACGACAATTCTACGACACACTGACTGGCAACTGAAGCAGAACAGGCAGGCCGCAGGTAAAAGAAACCTCAGAAAATTATATCAGACAACCAGGCTGCTATCCGGGAAGAGGTTAATGCAGATGAAGCCAATAAAGTTGGTCAAGGGAACGTAATTACCAAAAAGGAAAGAAAAATGGACAGATCACTTCAAAGGACCCTTTAATCAACCATCACCTGTAACTCGTCCAGAAATACCACAAACGGCCACAGAATTACCAGTGGACACCAAACCTCCAACAAAAGCAGGAGTCTTGAGAACAATCAAGCTACGGAAGTCTGGATAGGTGGCAGGACCAAACCTGAGGCACTGAAAACGGACGCGGAGACAGCACAGGATAATCTGACGCCAATATTAAAAAACGTTTGGAAGGAAGAAATGGTGCCTACTGATTGGAAAAAGGCTAGCTACCTTGTCAAGCAACTAAAGAAGAGCATATTCCAAAATGGCTCCAGAAACAAATGGAATCTTCAGAACCTATTAACGGTGAGATCAGGAGACCTAGCTCTTCTATTGCGAAACATATTATAGAAACAGGACATAAAATTGACGTTAACAGATCTCACAAACCTATCGATAAAACGTGTTTGGGGAGTATCCTAAAGTTTGTGGAAGTCCTAGCAATTAGAAAGTTTAAGCCACCTTTATGCGTTCGAAAATAATACGTCATCACATTAAACCTTCTTTGGTAAATTTTGTTTTGATACCATAGCAGATGTACTCTTACCTCTGATATTTGGTTTAGTGGTCTTCATTGTTATTTTGACCTTGGATATGTCCTTTTAACTTGACCTAAATCTATTTTCTCACCTCTTACCTCTTTATTAATTTCATATGTATTCCTATGACAAGTCCGTGTGTGATCAGATTGTTCGAAATGTGTTGCGCAAATACACTGCAACACGATTCAGACAAATTACGTCTTCTTATTGCTTTATCGAAATTCTTAGTCTTTGAGAAATCACTTGCTTACCAAAGATGAAAAGTAAATCTTGCAGATACCTGGAAGCAGTTAGCAAAGACTAGTCTTCGTCACTGCATTTTCGATAGATTTTTTCATCGACTGTGTTTTACTGTCCAAATTTAGATTACGACAAGTGCGATTATATACACATGTTTTATGATGAAGTTAAAGCATACTGATTTGAAACTGACACTTGCTTACATGTGGACGCACAATGTTATCTGTCATCAAAAATGCACTGCTGACATTCAAAACTACAGTGCTTACTGCTTTGTGAAACAAATTGTGTGAATCAAAAGGCTTTCAAACCTTTTAGAATTAATGAAGTTAAAGGGCTATTTATTTATTCCTTTAGTCAGTCTAGGCAGGTTTTCAAACTAATGCATTCAACAATTGCTGAATGGGCATGATATATGCGAATATTAAATTTCAAAACCTTGACCTGTTATAGTTATGAGAAACGTAAGATTTAACCGTAGTGTTATGCAAATCAATAACTGATGAATATGAACTCAGACTACATCATACGCTACAAGTGATACCGAACAAATAATCAAGTCACCTGACTAGATATGAATCAACCGTTCTCATTTACAGTGTGAAAAGCAAGTGCTATCGTACTATTATACAAAACGTCTGAAACACGCAGCATCTTCGAAGTATTTGGAATTCACAGGGCCCTGAAATACTACTATGGTTGCTTTGTTTCAAGACATTTTCACCGGCAGTAACTTCATTCAGAAGTGAGATATATATACAAGTTACAAGGACACTTATGTAGCCACACTCCTCCAATCCTTTGAATTTTATCTTATTAAGAGTAGGGTTAAAGGTCTAAGTCACATTAGACTTTGACATCACATTGCAATGTGTAGGAAACTGTGCTCTTTTTGGTGCCACGATGGTGAACTTTGATCCATCTGTTATCTTTTGTCTGGTTAATTGATTTTTTTTTAAAGTAAACTGCAGACCACGTCTGTGTTTACATGTTTCTTAAATGAAGTTCTGTTTGAGTACCGACTAGATTTTACTGTATGTCTTTAAGCTGTCTTTGAGTTCGTACTTTGTAGGACAATTCATTTTTCCAGGCGACAAATATTCAAAGAAACCATTAGGTATAATCCCTTTTTAATTCAAATTAGTATTTAAATATTCTTTTGACAATTTAGTAACTTCGGTGTTTAGTATATTGTTGTGAATGACGTTTCGTGAGTTCAAAAATTAATCTTTTTTCATTTTTAACAATAGGTCTTTCGGTCAACTCAGTAAATTTTGTAGCACTCCTGTTGATTTAAGCGCTTTCTGAAATTAGTTCATTATTCAGTTGATGAACATTGAAAAATTTCTGTTCGCATGTAGATTAGCCTACTTCTTAGGTTTAAGAGAACCGTATGCTTAATTCCTTTGTCAATAAATATCTTTAGTGAAGTTGAAGGGATATTTAAAGTGTGGCGTGAGCTACTGACAAGAATTTACTATTAGTTGATTTTGTGTGATGTCTACTTTAAGAATCTTGAGTAGAAAAGTAACAGGTAATGCTGCAAACAGGAAAAAAATGAAAGATCCTTGTGGAAAACTACAGAAATAATGAAAGTATGCCAAAAGAAACAGTACACGATGAACTTTTACAAACGGAAATTTCAATGTAAGGTTTCTGTATTTTGCAGCCACCACACATCATTTGTAAAATAACAGACTATGCTACCCAATTCTACTAAATTTTGCCTTATACACATTATTTCCCTAGATATTTGTGATATTTGTGTACTTAAACAGGTCTCCTCTCTTGGAAATATTGATTTTTCGGAAAGATATCTTGTAGACAGCCGGATGGTTCCAGTCGTAGTTCAAAATCTGGTTGACATTCTGAACCATAAACCTCCTCAATTTCATCGCTAAACATCTTGTTTTACTTTCATATTAATATTTTTGAGTAGAAAATATGAGTCCCCTAATGGACTGCTTTTATGTATGTACCGTGCAGAATAGCTTGATTCCACACCGAATGGAATTTTCAGCATGTGATATCGGTAGCCCAAATTTTGCAGGGCGGCCATTGATATCAGGTGTGCGTCGGCAAAGGATTGAAGCTTGGCATTTCAGTGAATCATCAATCAATAGACACATCGAGATAGACAAATATCAAAAACAGGTAAGTCAAGTAAAAACAATCAATTCCAAGACAAGTAGCCTAGAAGGTGTTATTCACGTTATTCAACCATACATTCATCGAAAATCTTGGTTAATTTAAGGCTACCATCAATCACCTAAACAAGAATATGCAATCACTGTGTTCCAGGATGTGAAGAACGGAGCTAACTGATCCACCCTCATAAAACCAGAGCTAATATTTGTTCTACATTCCCAATTCTGTTTATTAATAGCAACAAATAGGCAAGCATGATGAAGAGTTGTGTAAGAAGTTAATCACTACCTTTAAAGGAACAAGTCATCTATTCGTAATTTTATCCATCTCCACTGGTAATATTCAGTTACTTCTTGTCTACAGATAAACTTTATTAGTATAAATAAACAACATAAAGTTACACACTCTTTAAAAGACTGTCTTTCAGTTCTGTATGTATTTTAAGATTCGACTAACCTTCAGTTAGACACACCTTGTTCTAAAACAATTATCGGATAAGTAAAGATTAAGTGTTTACCATTTCCCTTGGGTAATTAACATGGTTGATTGTAGAGTTCATCTATTTTTTTTCCTTTACGTCCTAAATGGAACATAAGGCTTCAAGCTAGAGCTCTGAAGTTTCGGTAGCAGTGGCTTTTATTTTTAATGTATGGGGTTGCTAGCCACAAGCCCAACCTTCCCTCTTTACCGGCCTTACTACCGACTTATCGAGGTTTAGGAGTGAGTCGGCCAAGGATCGACCCCTGGACAACGTGCGTGGTTGGTGAGCGTTCTATCACTGATTTCATGATTTCCTAAAATTGTTTATATCACATGATTTAAAGATTTTGTTGAAATCTCTAATTACCTCATTTGTATCATGGTCTGCAATTTAGAACTTAAAATCCAACCTCATCTGGGTGATATGTATCTTTCATAATTCTTCTGACATTCAGCTTATTTTATGTTGATGCTGTTCAGCTGTAATCTATCAATATTATTGATTTGATGTTATTTAAACATTAATGTCGTTCATAAGACTAATTCATTCATTCATTATTATAATGTATATATAATTGTAGAACCTGATGATGAATTTATCGAAAAGAGTACTCTTTGTTCCGTGTCCATTCTTTTGAAAATTTTAATGGGCATTTTTAATCAGTTGATATGTATCAGTCCAAATTTCAAACACCAGTGCTTTGTCTCGTTATGATAAATAAGCAACATGTTTATCATATTATTATTATTATTCCCTTGGGTGTCTAGTGGAATATATAAGCGTCTACAGAACGTCTCCATTTCATCCTGTTCTCTGCAGTCCTCCATTTCACCCTCAACACCCAAGTATCTGTCTCCCATTCAGACGGCCCGGAGCGTGATGTTACCACTAGCAACGTACTTTCTCTCAATGGCTGCAGTCATATGAATGTATGCATGTGCTGTACTAGGAGGTTAGATGTGTATTTGAAGATCACAGTTTATCAAGGGAGTTTTTAAAAGTATGTAGACAAAAAGCATCATATACTTAGTCTCAATCATATTTTCACTTGCTTTACGTAATAATAATTAAGGAATAAGCAGTTATTATGAAATACTTTAGTTATGCTGTAAGTTTGGCGTCATTCAGCGTAAACATTAATTGTAAATTTGAGAAACTGTTTTGATAACTCATGATGATAAGCCAATTCCTCACTGTTTCCTGAATATTTACCTCGTCACAAATGTTACTGGTATTTGTCTGATGCCATACAATGGGGCCTGGTCACATGGGATTGACGAGCAATTCATTTCTCAATTCGTATTTATGGAATGCATTCTTAGTTTAAAAAATGATGGGTTAACACAGACTTATCATATGTCGAATCTTGCACCATATCACAATAAACATAAGTCCATCTCAAACAGGTGTTTTTCATTAAAAGTTGTTTATATAAAGCATAGTTCTTCTGAACAAATGAATGGGGTGATTTTCAGCTAAACAATACTTGACCTTCTTTTATCAACTGTCTATAATATTTAGACTAATAGCTCTATAAAAGTGAAACAAGAAAAATTTTGAATAAAGTAAAATAGAAACGCTTTGAGCTGAATGAGGTGATGCCATTCTACTTTGTCCGTTTCTAATCAGTGAAATAAAACTTATAAAACAAAATTTATTAAACATATGCACAGAGAAATTTTTCAAAGCTTTTTGCAAAGACCACATGATTTCGGTTAATAGGATACTCTGAAGTAATAAAAAGTATTCAGGAATTACACTTATGTAACTTGTACACAGAAATTTAAAGTTTGAAAAGAAGGTGTAGATATCTTTAAAGAGAGTTGAATAATCAAGATAAGAGATTATTAAGTTCGTGATATGTAGTCAATAAATTGCTTAATAATATAGTGAGTTCTACTCAGATAACAGAAACAAAAAAGCAAAATTATAATATACAAAAAGGGAAGAGATCAGGTTACATTTATCACTCAGAAAACTAAAGTCACTCGACTAGTTTAAATTCTATTTGGACAAGTGGATTCTCCTTATGCTTCAACACATTAGGCAGTTGAAATAATGAAGATTGTAGTTCATGTGGACATTTTTAATATGGTCAACCAAAAACCGTGGATAGTACAAACATTACGTTTTCAAATGTCATAGGGTGATTGATACATATAGTTTGTACCATATATGAACAGTTAGATCATTTCATTAGAGTGAATTACAAACGGTCGTAAACCTCTATTATTCTACATTTCCTCAGAGAGGCAATGTATAATAAATAAGTTATGTGTTAGATGAAACTGTACGATACAAACAATTTAAGAAAGTTCGGTTATATCATAGGATAAGCTTCCTGTGATGCTAAACTCCTGCTTCTAATGAGAACTCTCCTGTACTTTAAGTCTTGAGGCTTACATTGTTTAAACCTTATAACATTTGTCTGCTGAAATGATCCAGTGTTTGTTTAAATACTCGTTTGCTTTTCTTCCATTTCAGAATATTTTGTCTGACATAAAAGAAAGACTTATCTATTTGCAGTGGATATAGTTATTAAAACAGTTTATACTTAACCTTTTTATCCCAGACTGTATATCGCTGTCCTGACATTTGCATATCATATCCTATGTTGACCTGATCCTCATTATTTGTCTTTCTCTGTTTAACCTCTAATTTTAATTCTTCTCTTTGTGGTAGTGTGATGTATTGATGATGAGTTGTTTTGAGATGTAATTTTGTTTGAGTGAATGAAGATCATTCTGACCTTGGACTGTCTTCGGGGAGTTGTTGGTGCGTGATACTTATGGACAAAGTTTTGATCCTGCCTTGTTGGAAATATTCCACTTGATTCTAAGGTACTTTTTACGGTTGAATTTCAGTTAACTAATTTTTTTTCTATAGTACTTGTTTTGTGCTTAGAAAATTAGCCGGACTTTACAGCTGCCTAACGGCATCAGTGAGGCATTGTTGAGTTTTTGATGTAATAATTTTCGAATGCAACCACAGATCTATCGACAAATAGTCATCTTTTTGCTGTCTTTAGAGCATTTTGTGACTGTGATTTACTTAAGGAAGTTTTGTCAGCTATACATTAGGACGTAAAGATAGGTCCCCTGTGTTCAGAGCACAACGAGTTGGTTACAGTCGTTACAAATTGTAAGGACGACTGAACCTTGGGGAGCAGTTTCACTTATAAAACAGGAAACAGCACACACAGTGACCAACCAACCAATGAGACACACTGAAGCACACGAAGAAGAACAAGAAGTCCGGAAGCGGGAGGAAAAGTATATTCTTACAACAACAAGAACTATGTATTTAGGAGCTCATATTCAAGGTACAAACTCAGTGTTTAATCAAGTATTGGTTTGTGGGGATTTGACTGATTGGTTACAGGATTTCATCATGAGCTCATCATCATGCTCACTAGCGACTGGCACTATTCAGGCAGTTAACCTGTGGTTCTAGTGGGAAGCCGTGACCAGTAGGGTACAGCAGGTAGGCCGTCAGGACAAATACTCGCCGAAGACATTGGCTAGTGGTCGCGCTCTGTCGTGATTTGGCAGGGATTGGAATTCATGGGCTGGCCATTGGATCGGGTCCCAGAGGCTTAATGGTCTACGAGCTGGCCTTGTATCGGGAAGGTCCTGGGTTCGAACCCTGGCAGTCGGTGCGTACCACTGAAGAGTCCCAGATTGGGACAAAGCAGCTGTCCAGTACTCCCAGGCCTTCCAATGGTTCTTTAACCGATGTCAGCTCATGATGAAATCCTGTAATCAGTGTTTAATCATTTACGTTCAATTTATCTTCATCGTTCAATAAGTGGTCCTCCGCATCCACGTAGCCCGTATCTACAACACTGGAGGAAGAAAAACGTTTATGTCACAACTGTTGAACCAAACATATTAGTTCCACAAGTGTTACAGAAATTCCCGCTCTTTCTCTCCATACATTTTCATTGTCAAATACATTCATTTCTTTGTCCCTATTACATTATCAAACCTAGTTGCATGTAATCTCACCCGGTATTTTTATTGCATAACTAATTTCGAATGTCCTAAACACTAGTCAAAACTGTAATCTGTTATAGTTAAAAAAGGCTCCGCTATTATTAATGTTATGCGTTCAACAATGGTATGATTTGATAACCTCAAATTAATACTAGATTTTTAATTTGATCACCTACATTTATCATAGGTAGTGATGCATATCATTTTTAATGAATGTGAACTTGACCTTTCAGTTTGAATGTGGTTATTCAGCTTTACACATTGCTAAAATTATCGGTTCCTGTTATATCTGAGTTTCATGTAATACCTGGTTTTGCATCATATATATGTTTATATAAAGAAATACATCCTCTAGAAGAATAGTAACCACCGGCTGAAAATTCAAGCCATATCAGGGTGTATACATGTGTGGTGAGACCTGTCTACTAGCCAAATTGGTAGACAGTAATTTACGTCAATATTTACGTTCCCAAGATTTGTTGTGAGAAAATGTGAACAATGATTGATTCAAAACCGACCACAGCAGACTTTGCGTAGGCGGATGCAGTTAACATATAGAGGATTTGACATTCAAGAAACAGTCACAAATAGATGAAAGATTAACTTTACGTGAGAAACAACCAATCGGAAGACTGTGTTTGTTTGCTTAAATATCCATAATAATGTACATGAAAATATATAAATATGCGTTGATTTTCTTAATAAATGATCTGTTGCCTGGCCCTTGTCTTCTGTTGTTACACATGCAAATATAGATCAAATGATTAGATTTAGAAATAATTAGATTAACTGTACTGAATACAGAAATTAAACACCTATCACCAAATAAGTGTATAAGTTATTGAAAAATAAAATAATTTTTAATAGTGTGAAATATTCCCATATCATGAATTAAAAGTCAATCTGAACGAAGAATATTCTTTTCAATAATTTCTCTTCAGGATCTTACAATTATAAAATATAATATTTATTGTCGTTACAATAATGGCCAGTTATGTGGTGATTAGTTATGGGGTGTGAAAATAAATAGTCGTATTTGTGTGACAAATGTGCTAGGCTGAAATCGATTACAAAATATTGTAATATGGGAGACAATGGTGGTGGTGATTAGTCATAATAGATTTGTAGAGTGTGGGGTAGGAAAATTGACAAACTTGGATTGATGATTCGCTTACGTCTCCTACACATAGCTGAAGCTGTTGCAATAAGATCGACTGAACTGGAACTTTGTATCCAAAAAGAACACGTCCAGACGCTGTTCCTACCGTGGCCAAACTTGGATTGATGATTCTTCTTCTCACCAAGAGTGCTTCTTCCCCTTAACCCTCTTGGTCCTTTTATCCCTTTGCTTATTATTATAATATTTATTATTATTGCTATTCGTCATAATTTATGCCCATCATACAAACATTCAATACTAAGGAATTTTCCATTTATACTATCGGGACTTATTATTAGTGATATCATCTCTTTTTATATAGTTTGGTTTGTAAGGATTAGTTATGTTTCACGAGTTGATCACGGATTGATATCAGTTAGAGAAACATTGAAAACCACCCACGGAGTACTGGACAGCTGCTGTTTCATCCTAGTTTTGGGATTCACCGGCAGTACGCACCCACTGGGATTCGAACCCAGGACCTTCCGGTTACAAGGCAAGGTCGTATACCATTCAGCCACTGGGACCCGATTCAATTGCTCATGAATTCTAACCTCTACCAATTCGTGATTTAGCGCGACTCCAACCATTGTCGTCGGTGGGACATCCATCCACACACTTGAAACAGTAGCTGTCCAGTACTCCCTGGTTTTCAATGGTTCTCTAACTGATATCAGTCCGTGATCAACTTGTAAAACATAACTAATCCTTACAAACCAAACTATAGAAAATTATTCTGATGCTCGCTAGTGACTTACTGCAGGATGGAGCTTCCTGGAGTTCTAGTGAGAAGTCGTGACCAGTGAGGACCAATTAGATGTCACGTGTGTGGATGGATGTCCCACCGACGACAATGGTTGGAGTCGCTCTAAATCACGAATTGGTAGAAGTTAGAATTCATGAGCCATTATCTCTTTTCTCAATATATGCCTCCACCTGTTTCATTTCACACATTCATTATTTCATGATGACCCTCTCATTGCAGTCTTACTATCTCCGGTTTAATACATACCGCTTTGTAATAGCCACTCACCTGACACCTTTTATAACCTTGAACTGACTTGTCAATTTTCCTACCCCACACTCTACAAATCTATTATGACTAATCACCACCACCATTGTCTCCCATATTACAATATTTTGTAATCGATTTCAGCCTAGCACATTTGTCACACAAATACGACTATTTATTTTCACACCCCATAACTAATCTGTTATTCTACGTTAGAAAATGTATCCGCCACATAACTGGCCATTATTGTAACGACAATAAATATTATATTTTATAATTGTAAGATCCTGAAGAGAAATTATTGAAAAGAATATTCTTTGTTCAGATTGACTTTTAAAATAATTTTTGGAAATTGTTGAGAGATATCAACACTGAATGGAAATAACACACATTTTCAACACAGTACACCATAATACTATATTGTTCGGGTTAATCGATCAGTTGCAGTCGTTAGACAGAAAATAAAACATTCGAAATCAGGTATTATTCAGTGCCCACATTTTGTTTTAGTTAAACAAAGTATAAATTGTTATATACAACATTGTGTAAATAATAAAAATAACATCCAACGAACTGTGATAACTTGCGAATGTGTATATATCTATTAAATGTTCTCAACTTTCACATAGATGAATTATAACTAATAAATATAGATACTGGGCACGAGAATATATATAATGCACATTTTAAACAGATTAAATAAGGTTGCAGATTTGATCGAACTCAGTAATATGTGTGATATGTCCACATTAAACAGCATCGGTGGTTCATTGGTAGGTTGTTTCCCAGTTATGCTTGAGGTCCGGATTAGATTTCTGGCCGATGAACTCCTAGACCTTGCCTATTTTACTAGCCGGTAAAAAGCCCGGAAAAAAGGACAGATTGGGTCTAAGACCAGCAGCCGAGCCCCGTAAAATAACACCACTGATAATTAAACTTCAAAGCTTAAAGCTCTATGTTCCACTCAGAAAGCAAAGGAATTAAATTTGGGTAAAAAGTATCTACATGAAACTGATCATGCGTTTATATTAAACTCTTGTAAATAACAGATATACCGCTACTGGAGTAAGCAATCGACTACCAGCCAGTTCTCATTCGGTTCTAATACTGTTTCGCCTACTTCCGACTGGGCAACTTGGGTAGTGTCATCATTCCTCATGCAATAAGTGTGTTTCATGCCTTCGTAGATAAGAAATCTGTTTCGAGTAAATAAGTTCCAACCAATAACAGGCGTTTATAATGAAGTGCCAAATCAAAAATAAATCAAAATAAAATTTCATAATGACAAAGAATTCAGAGAGGAAAATTCTCTTTTCAACGACTTCAATAGCGATTAGTTTTTTGTGTGTGTTAGTTTGACAGTGAGTGGAAATACTGAAGTGACATTTATGCTATAATTTGGAAACTACTACGCTACTATGGGGTGCCACCGACAATTATACATCTCATCCAACAGCTGTACGATAATGCTGCATGCCAAGTAATCCACAACGGGAAACTTACGGAATCCTTCGAAATGAGGACAGGAGTAAGACAAGGCTGCCTACTATCACCAATGATTTTCCTGATTGCGGTAGATTGGATAATGTGACAAACAGCGGGCAATGAGGAAACAGGCATAAAATGGACTCACACAAAAAACTTGGAGGATCTTGACTTCGCCGGTGATATATGTCTGATTTCCCACAAACTGGAAGATATGCAAGCGAAAAGCAACAAGTTGGCAGAAGAAGCATCCAGAGAGATAGGACTTCAGGTGAACATAGAGAAAACAGAGTAGGTGATGAAGATTCCTGGGCAACACCAACAGCAACAACAACAACAGACAACAATCAGCATAAATGGGAGGAACCTGAAAGAAACAACCTCCTTTACCACCTACCTGGGAAGCATCGTCTCAACTACAGGCGGAACTGTCGAGGATATCAAAGCAAGAGGATCGGGAAAGCAAGACAAACTTTCACTACTCTCAATTCTGTGTGGAGGTCAGTAGCACTCAGCATCAAAAATAAGATCCGGATTTTCAACTCCAATGTGAAGTCAGTGCTACTCACTATACGGATCAGAGACTTGGCCAGCGCGTCATAAAGAGCATCTCAAACAAACTACAGACCTTCATTAACAGTTGTCTTCACTCAGTACTCAAGATTAGATGGCCAGAAAAGATCAGCAACAGGGATCTATGGGAGTAAACCAACCAGGAACCGATTGTGAAACAAATAGACAGGAAGAAATGGAGATGGATTGGCCATACTGTGAGGAAACAAACCATCAAGTGACATCACTAGACAAGCCATTGCTCGAGTGGAACCCGAAAGGGAAGCGGCGAGTTGGTCGTCAGTGCAAGGGTAACTTGGAGGAGGTCATGTGAAGAGGAGATGAAAACGTGTGTGGGGCAGACTTGGAGCCAGGTGAAGACTCTAGCAGAGAACCGAACGCAATGGAGACGTGTAGTTGAAGCCCTATTTTCCTCTAGGAATTAAAGGAAACAATGATAATATAATATAATAATCTAATATCCCGTAATGCTTGTGTGATAAAATATTTTGGCCAACACATTTCGAACAATTTGATCACAGTATAGTACAGAAATCTAGCAAAATTTGAAATTAATAAAGAGTTAAGAGGTGAGAAGATAAACTTAGGTCAAGTTAAAAGGACATATTGAAGGTCAAAATAACAATGAAGATCACTAAACCAAATAACAGAGGTAATAGTACATCTGCTATGCTATCAAAACGAAGTTTACCAAGGAAGGTCTAGTGTAATGACGAATTGCTTTTGAACGCACAAAGGTGGTTTAAACTTCCCAATTGCTAGGGCTCCCAAAAACTTTAAGATACGCCGCAAACCTGTTTTATAGATAGGTTTAAAAGACGTGTAAACATCAATTTTATGTCCTGTCTCTATAATATGTTTCACAATAGAGGAGCTAGGTCTTCTGTTCTCACCATTATTGGGTTCCGGGGATTCTATTCGCTTCTGAAGTCATTTAGGAATATGCCCTGAAGCCAGCCCTTACTTGCAGAGATCGATGAGTCCTCCCTGTGTATGTGCAGTCACACGTAAATTCAAAATTGGTAAATACAGAGGGGTGTGACGTCATTTTTCGCATGTTCTAAGGGATTAGATGGATATATTGGCTTCACATTCTCAATTATTATGATCTTAGCTGCATAAAAAGTCTTTTTAACCGCAGCGTTCAATCTTTGTCTAGTTGTCAAGCTGCTATGATCACCCATAATATAGGGTAGCTTGATGTACACATCTTTCTTAGCGGCGAGTTGGAGAATGGGTCTTGGTGTTCTGAGTACTTTATATCTCCTAATGAATTTGTCTGGATAATTATTATCAACCAGAGTTTGTGTCAACTTTCTTTCTTCCTCATCAAGTGTATCTTCGGTGCATATTCGTTGGATTCTACTGAAGAGGCACCTTGCTAAGGCTCTTTTGTACCGAACAGGGCAGAAACTGTGATAATTAAGATACTGTCCTGTCTAGGTGGGTTTTCTATAAATGGATAGTTTTATTGATCCATCAAGCTGTCAACTAGACAATATATCTGGGAAAGATAAACATTTATCTTCCTCTTCTACAGGCATAAGTATTATGCTATTGTGAACTTCATTCATTCAATTTAAAATTGAGGTGGTTTATCACTTATGATTACAATTCATATTGCAATATATAATAATATTGGTGTGTCGGATTATGAATCTTAATTGATTAGATATATGAATGAATAACTAAATAAATAGAGGTCAACCTAAATTTCAATAGACATGTGTGAAATAGATGATCAGAAAGCAAAGTAGATTCGGAAATGTGAATATCTAAAATAATATAGTGGAGAAATAGGATGAGTTAAATGTTGTCAAAATAGTAGACTAGATAAAATGTTAGAATTTAGTAACATAAAGTGAAATAAATGAAACAAAAATGGAACATGGAATAAAGAAGAATAAGAAAGTTTTTATGTGAATTACATAGTTGAATCAAGACCATGGTAACAGAAGAGATCATACAAACTGTTTTTATACACAAAGTTTTGGCTTTATGTTATATATTGCCAAAGCCTCTGCTTTTCAAAGCAATTGCATTCCTGTCCCTTTCGTCAAGCTTTGTCGAACTTTGTAGACTATATTAAACGATGTTTCAGATGCTGCGTGGTCAGTATCAACAATATGTTGCAGTATCGAAGAATTAATATCTTTACGTTCTCCTTTGCTCAGCCAAACTGGGAGGTGCGCTTGAACGCGACGGGATATGTTTCTTGACGAACGTCCTATGTACATAGCTCCGTAAGAGTAGGTGAACATATACATGCACATGGAATTAGATAGTCGAGGTAACCTTTTCTTTGACGTTAAGGTGCACCAATGGACAGCTAGAGTAGGCTATTCGTAAAGTGGCAGTAGAGAACGTTTCTCTCAATGATCTCGTCAGATTATTTTTAAGTACCTCATCCTCATAATTTGCTATTTACCTTTATGAAGCATAGTGGATTTCCGTTATCTAGGAAGGTCTCTTCCACTTGTTTTAGTTCCTCATCAACAATATCTTCACTAAAAATTCTCCACACCCGTACTGAGTATTTCAGAATTATCTTTGTAACTAACCTTTTTTCAAATAATTAGCAAAAACAGCAAAAGAATGACATTTACAGGTGTACCAATCCATGATAACCCTGAAAAGGGAGAATACACTGCCTTAAAAATATCATACCTAAGTTATGTACACAACGACAGCCAATTTGGTAAAATGAAGTAAAAGCAGATGACAGGCAATTAAAAGGAAGTTATTGTCACCATGGCTTATTTTTTAACTGATTAAAAATGCCCATTAAAATTTTCAAAAGAATGGACACGGAACAAAGAGTACTCTTTTCGATAAATTCATCATCAGGTTCTACAATTATATATACATTATAATGAATGAATGAATTAGTCTTATGAACGACATTAATGTTTAAATAACATCGAATCAATAATATTGATAGATTACAGCTGAACAGCATCAACATAAAATAAACTGAATGTCAGAAGAATTAGGAAAGATAATAGTACAAATTCATGAGTTTATAGTAGGGGCTGGACTTGTTTCTTTTGAACACAGAGCACTGGTTGTTTGAGGCGAATTGCAATAGCCTCTACTGTTTGGAGCATGCGGTGCTTCGATGATTTCGGTAATTTGTTAGGCACCCGATATATTATATAGAAGGATTCTTCCACGCTGGCTTTGTGACCGGTTTGCACCAGATGGTCCAATATCAAACTGTTAATGGTTTTAAACACACCTTTACTTAGCCATACTGGGAAATGTTCTTGAGCACGAAAAATCAAGTTCCTAGAGCAACGGCCAACATAACTCGCTCCACAAGCGCAGTTGAATTGGTAGATACAATTTGAAGTGGCTAGTCTAGGTACTTCATCTTTCAATCGAGGTAGCACCATCGGTCGTGTAGATAATAAGACGTGTAGTTCGCCAGCATTAAAAGTTCTTTGAACTCATTTTCTTAATTTCTTCGTAATTATCTCACTTGGTATATCGCCCATGAATTGTAGTCGTATATATAAAGGCTTCTTGTTTGCAGATAGTGATTTTATAAGTTGACCAATATGAATTTTGACATATCAAGACAAAGTGTATGATAAAATCACTTACAACACAGAAATGATAATGAAACTTAGTCACATGTGATCAAAAGATTGGATACTATACCGTCAAGAATATAATGGGGCGAAAAGTTAAGCATACATTGTGATTTTAAAAAACAACTTATAAACTATCAATACTACATGAAACAGTTCAAAGACAAGAAAGAATACAGAACAAGTAAGATGACTAAATCAATCTCATGTTATTATTGACCAGCCTAATTGATCTACTTTCAGTTTCGATAAGTACAGATAATGCAAATGAATGAAAAAAAAACTAACTAGATTGACTAACCGCCTACATTTTTGTATACCTAGTCTGTCATTCACACCTCTATTCATTTGAATGCTTACCTATTTATAATTAACTACTTGACCATATTTAACTGAAGCGACAACTTCGAAATAAGCAGCATGTCAATTATATTTATGATAGTACAAATTAAAATCGATCAACACTACAATTTTAAAGTACAACGTATGCATGAACCCTGTTCACATATACTCTCAGGAAAGGCTTTTTTCTAATAAAGTTTCAAATGAAGGTTGATAATGCCTATCACAATTGTAGTTTTCTTTAGAACTAAACAGTATAACTAAGGTTTTGTGATTTCAGTGGTGAATTTCATTAACATTTTGGTAATTTCTAACATAATAAAAGCATTTTCATGGTAGACATTTCTTTACTGAATGTTATGAGACACTAACTGTGGAACTATTCTTCTTCTAGAAAGGAATACAGCGAACAAACTTGAATACTAGTGTCGGTTCACTGCACTGTCATGCTGGCAGTCGAAATTTTAAGTTGCTGAATAACTATTTTAGATTAGTTCATATATTGAAATAATGAAAACTAAGCCAGTCGACTACAGGACATAAAAAGTATGAGTTCCTTAATATGACATATGCTTCAGTTAAAACCAAATATCAGCCTACAGTGTTATACGAAAAACACCACAAAAACAACCGACCTATAATTTTATTTGGACAGACAAAATTGGTTTAAATAATATCTTCACTGTAGGATCTGCAAGCTGTTCCATACCATATGGGCAAAAATCACAGTATTATGTGCTATAATTCCATTTTTAGTGGGCTAGTCCCAGGACTTGGTATATATTATCTGTTTTTACGAGTTGATCACGGATTGATATCAGTTAGAGAACCATTGAAAACCAGGGAGTACTGGACAGTTGTTTCATCCTAGTTTGGGAATCATGGCAGTACGCACCCACCACCAGGGTTCGAACCCAGGACCTCCTGGTTACAAGGCAAGCTCTTATGCCATTCAGCCACTGGGACCCGATTCAATGGCCAGCACATGAATTCTAACTTCTAACAATTCGTGATTTAGAGCGACCCCAACCAATGTCGTCGGTGGGACATCCATCCTCACACTTGACTGGATGGACCCCACTGGTCACAACTTCTCAATAGAACTCCCTGAAACTCCGTCCTGTAGCAGGTCCTGGGTTAGAACCCCAGTGGGTGCGTACTGCCGATGATTCCCAAACTAGGCTGATGAAACAGCTGGCTGTCCAGTACTCCAAAAGTGGTTTTCAATGGTTCTCTAACTGATATCAATCCGTGATCAACTCGTAAAAACAAAACTAATCCTTACGAACCAACTATAGAAAATATATTATCTGTCTTTAAATAAATTCCTATAAAGTTTAGATGGTTGAAGTCATCGGTATGAAATTCTGGAGGTAGGGTTTTGTGTTTACTGGCAGTCGGCTGGAAGAGGTATTTGAAATCGAGAAGGAACAAGTGTCCATTATGAGGTTAGAAACCACGTTACCTAGTGTTACAGTCAGGGACATTACCACTTAGCTATTCTCATAAATATTTAGATAAATTAAGGGTAGGTTGAAATGTTAACCATGGGTGATCAGAAGCAATCGAAAAGAGGACTTAGGACCACTTTTTGTTGTCAGCGCTTGTCCCGGAATCATATCTGTGATATGAAAGGAACGAAAGTCTTCTCATAGAGCAGAAAGTGTGTCACGTAATGCTGTACTCGGAAAATTGCTGTAAATTCCCACTAAACGACCGTCGTATTTAAATTCTTTCAGGGCCAGCTTCACCAAGTACCTACGTCATTTACAGAACCCTTGAAGACCTGGTAACAGCGAAAGCAATCACTTCTCACAGCGACATTGTATGGCAGCCACTGACAGAGTTTTAAATCTACATATAATTGGATTTCAATCTAAAATTTGAATTGAACAGGTGCTTGACTAACAAGCTAAGGGTTTTAGCTTAGACTGCTTTTGAAGTTATGGGTCGATATTGCTGAGAAGTCTCAAACTGAGTTAAAACATCTGTCTGGTGCTCCCTGGTTTTCGGTAACTCTAAATGGCGTCATTTTATGATGAAATCAAAACTAAAAAAGTCAATTCCCTCAAATTAAAGTCTAAAAATAAAAATTCTAATATTTTTATTGTATATAGAAGTGAAGTCATGTGAACTCGTTTCAAAAACATGTTTTATTAATAGTTATTCCGAGTACAAAACAAATAATTTAAAGAATGAATTTTATTCGTTGAATATGTTCTCTGAAGATATACAATCGTATTTATATTCACCCTAAGTCCGCCATTACACTGTTTATTATTGAGGAGGTAAGTTCGAATAAGACGGTATCCTTATCTCTAAATCAGTAAAATAATTATCTTATTTTCTGTTTTTCTTAGCTAAACACGTTTATGTTTACAATAGATACAACTCTGTGACTACAGAGTTTCAGAAATTAATTTCGCCAATAATGAATTTTCTTCTGTCAAAATGAACTGCTTAAATTATATTATATATGTCCAAACCAAGTTCACTTTTAACAGTTTGAAAAAATTTGGGCATTGGGTATATGATATTCATTATAATAAAGGTCTTTGTATTTCCCAATGAATGAAAGACAAAACGATGTTGTTTTTACTGACGTTTCGCTATTTAATGCTAATAGCTTTATAAAAGTACTATAAAGTATAATACTTTTATAAAGCTATTAGCATTAAATAGCGTAACGTCAGTAAAAACAACATCGTTTTGTTTTTCGTTCTTTGGGAAATACAAAAATCTTTATTATAATGCTTAAATTATATTTGTAAATGTAAGCTTCAGTCTAAGAAATTTCTATTTGGTATTTTTGTAAATTAACAATCCTCTGCCTGACGATATTGCTTTCCTTGTAAACTTGAATTACTTGATAAGAGCAGCTTTCGCAGAATAAGATGAGTCCTACAAAAGATGTTCTTATTGGGCTTTACAAATCTTCTGCCTCTAAAATGTGAAGAAAAATCTTAGCAAAGATGTGTTATATGTTTCACAACATTCAGTTTGTATAATTTCCTGAAATGAACCTTCTTTTAATACGTGATCCAATGGTTTACTTTATAATCCTTTGTTAGCATATGCTACAGGCTAAGTATTCAACTTTCAGTCAATGCATCCTCGATTTGAACTGATCCCCACCCAGTTCAGCTTGGGCAGCCAGGCAGTGTTATCAGCCTCTACACCACAGATGTAGCTCATAGCCTGATACATGAAAAATCTGTTCAGAGTAACTGAGTTTTAACTTACTAGTATGTAGCAGTTCATGCACTATGAATAAATGATATCGTTTGAATAGAATGCTAAAAAGAAATATTTCTTTGTCTAGTCGGGACTGAAAATTACACTTCATATAGTAAAATTAAGATCAAGACTAGAGACAGCTTATTATTTTCACCATAAATATTTTCTACAGATAGAACCATTTTTAAAGCATTGAAATATAGCGAACAAAAAAAACTAGACACAGATGAATTCGTTTCACTCTAAAAAATAAAGTTTAAATCTAGTGAACATTAATCTGAAGATATTTGATCAATTTTAAATCACAGTGAACAATTCAGTGGTAAGAAATAAAAGAGCTCACTAACTAAGTTGCTTCGCTATTGACTGACGATCAATTAGAACTTTGGATGCAATGTAGATTATTCAACATTGCTCAACACTCTCTCATCATTTTGGGTGTAAAGACAAATACGTCTTAGATGATGATTTGGAGTTAACTTCATATTATTTGATTCAATAGATTTTAAGTCAATTTACTTCAGGACTTCACAGAATTTATTTCGTATGCTGAATATTATCAAAACTGCTCACATAGTTCTTGATTATTTAGGAAAACTTATGTATCTTAAGTATTAAGTTAGTTATGAAGGGATATTAATCTGTCTGCTGCAGACGTTTTATAAATAACCTAATATTCCTGAAGTATTGAAAATCTACGTGTCTTCATACGTATTTAGAAGTGGTTATCAACAAAATACATAACACAAGCTTCGTTTTATCATTATTATTATTGTTCCCTTTAATTCCTAGAGGAACATAGGGCTTCATCTGAATATCTCCATTGCGTTCGGTTCTTTGCCAACGTTTTCACCTGGCTCCACGTCTGCTCACATGCTTTCATCTCCTCTTCACATGACCTCCTCCATGTCACCCTCGCACTGACGACCAACTCGCCACTTTCTATTCGGTTCCACTCGAGCAATGGCCTGGCGTGTGATGTCACTTGATGGTTTTCTCAGAGTATCGCCAATCCACCTCCATTTCTTCCCACATATTTGGTGCAAACGTGATTCCTGGTTGGTTTGCTCCTTAAGCAAATAGGTAGAATATTATCTTTTCCTACAGCGTGATCATCAACGAGGAGTCCAAATTTTCACCTTTAATTTTCGTTTAAATCACCATCAATTGCCTTAACGTTCTTGCTATTTTTATTGTCTATTGTCAGTTCTCTTAATTTAGTTAGCTAGCTTTTCTAGACTATTCCTACAAAAATAAAACAATGCAAGCTATCATAGCAATTCAATGAGATTAAAAACAGTGTATCTATTGAGTGATTAGATTTTGGGAATCTAACTGAACTTGAGGAAGGAACAACTGGACATCTGCCTTGTTGATGAGACTCAGAAAGCTTTGAGAGAAGAACACACTACCACTCGTGATGAACAAGGGAAAACTTAAAAAAGCCTTTGAAGTGAAGAGAGAAATAAGACGAGTCTATCTATTATCACCAATGGTATTCCCAACTGTGGTGGACTGGATGATGAAAACGACCGTGGTGAACTAGAAGACAGGAATGCTTTGAGCCAGTAAGAAGACTCTAGAAATTCTAGCTTTCATGGTTGACTTATGTCTAATGTCACACAAACTCTAAGACTCATAAAGAAGAACCAACAAGTTGGCCGAAGAAGAAGACAAAGACAGGATTTCAAGTGAACATAGAGAAGACGGAAGGGGTGAAGATAACGAACCAACAACAACAACAAGCACCAATCACTATCAGCGAAATAAATTCGAAAGAAGTCACTTCTTTCACTTATTTTATCAGCATCATTTCAACTGCAGGCAGCATAGATAAGGATATCGAAGGCAGGATCGGAAAAGCAGGAGACACTCATTAATCTCAAATCAGTTTAGAAATCCACTGAAATCAGCTTAAATAAAAGGGCTTGGATTTTTAAAACTAATTTCAAATTAGTGACTGTACATGATCCACAGACTTGGCGTGTCACCAAAGGCATTTCCAACAGGCTTCAGAATTTTACAAATAGCTGCATTTGATGGCTGCATACTAGAGACGACATGGCCAGTTGGAAGGGATAGGTGGCAAGGAACTGTGGTAGTGAATCAACTGAGAACCTATTGCTCATCAAATATGCCGAAGGAAATGAAAGTGGACCGGACTCATGCTGAGGAGACTGTTAAGTGACATAGCACACCATGCGCTCGAATGGGACCCGAATTGGTAGCAGTCATTTGGACGTCCAAGAGTAACGTGGAAGACGTCGTATGAGGAGAAGATAATGATAATATAATGATATACTACGTTACCACTGACAAGAAGTGTCAGCTTTAATGACCCATAAATTCTGACTTCTACCAACTCTATAAATAGCGATACCACCATATAATTGGCGATTTATCATTTTTAAGCTAACAAAACCAAAACACGTGTTTGAACCATTTTTCTAATCAATAATAAGACGTGCCTTTGTTGTAATTCTCTCACGCAAAACAGTCACAATAATAATAACAATCAAATTTTAGAGGAAGATATAAACAAGTTAAGGTGGTAAAGATAAAAGCCTTTTGTTTTGACTTTATGAAAATGGTTTGATGTATTTTTGATGAGACTGTCGTCTGATATTTTTAAACTACTGTACTATTCTAGGGGAAATATTGTCACAAAAACGTAATCAGCGTAGTTATAAACTTCTTAGTTTATGTTACAGTTCATTGATTCGCTTTACAGTGTACTCATTCAATCAAGTTGCTTGAAGCGTCAAAGCACCACATCTGATAAAGGAAGTTATAGGAAAGTCAATACCTTTGAGGTGATAACTTTCAGAATTCAGTATCCACTCTGTTTAACAAGTCATTACCAGATACATTTCACAGTATGGCCCTAGAGTGAGTCATAAATCCTTTCATATTTGAGTAGTGAGTGTTTTTTGCATTCCATTCATTTTGGGTTTCTTCACAGTTACAGTTACTGAATAACTAAAAGCTGAAGGGCTATAAATGCCACTGGCGACCAAGTTATTTCTTTTAAAAATAAATGCAGTAATTTGTCCTATGAGCATATCATCTCACCAAACAAAAACTAGAATTAAAATGAGCGTCATCACACCATATATAGCTAAGGAACTTAGTCAACCTAAAATAACAAAAAGCATTGTAATTTCATGGAATACAAAATTTTGTTTTCTTTTGATGTTGTTACTTTCTATGAAATGGATATTTTAGGTGCGGAGTTTTCATTATCTTTCTAGGCAGCATTTCCAGTGCTAACTTCAAGATTAAGTGAGATAATCAATTTCTCTACGAGCCCAATAATCATCTCTATTTATGAATTTTAACGTGATTGGTTGTCTCTGAAAATTTCCCCATCCTCTTGTTCACTCTTTTATGAATGAGTTATTTTATTTACTTGATATTTAACATTTCGTTCATAAGAATTGTTCTCTGTTGTTTGATATATCTGATCTCTATCAATACGCTTGTTGATTGTTGATTCATATAAATATTTAGTTTCAGTGAACTCTCTGGTACTATCAATGTTCGCTTTATTTAAAACTTGTACACTTTCTCAATCGAAATGGTTTCTTTAGTATATGTTTATGGGAGTGAAGACAAAGAGGACTTCCACTTTGACCTATATAATGTTTCCACACTTGCTGCAATTTGCCTTACAGATAATGTTGGTTTTATCTTCTCCCTGTATTTCTTTGATGTTGGCTGATATAATGTGAGTTGACGTAACCTTGCTGGTTTGTGCATAATACCTGTTCCAAAGGATTTCAGAATACTAACAATGGTTTAAGTGATGTTCTTGATTTATGCTAAAATAATTCCATTTGTAGTTTTCGAAGAGTGTTGTTTTTTCCCTGTCATTTCATAAGAGTGCAGATATTTTTTAATGAGATTGAGTGGGTGCTGATTTTCGGAAAGACGACAGTTATCTGCTTCTCCGCTTTTCTGAGGAGATGAGTGTTGACGTATGTCTTGGATGTCTTGAATAACGTCTGTATTTAGTTTATTTCTAGTACCGTAAGACTTTGCCATTATGAGCGGATATTTGGTCTGTGCGAGTTATCTTTCAGTATGCGTCTGTTTCAACTTTTTACTTATTTTCTTCTCCAAGACATCTGAGAAACGATAAATTGTACTCTGGAGTTCCTGAAAGTGAAAGGATCAGCAGTAGAGGGATATCTGATTTGTGTGTCTTGTGTCTACTGTAAAATCAGGGGAAAGTGGGTCCGTCAGACTTCCTTCGTCAATGTTCTGGCTTCGCTATTTGTCCTGATTTCATTAGTTTGTTTGAAGGTCTTCAGATGCGATTAATTAATGTCTGCGTAAGACCTTTAGTGGGCTGCTGGCGTACGTTAGTATCTTTTTTGGTATAGTATTCTGTCCTCACAAATACTGTGGTTCTTCCTTTGTTAGCAAGTAATGTTCTTTGTGTTTGTTGGTTTTCAGGTGTTTTGTCCTTGACTAGTAAGTTGAGTATTGGATTTTTTCTGTTTAATCGTCGGCATAACCGATTAACGTTTTTCTCGTTGAATGGTCATACAAAAAAATGTTACCAATCCACAAAGTTTTCGACTGTCGTTTTCAGTCAAGGAGGGAAGTGTTAATTGTCTTTATGGGATTCTCGAGATTTTTGTATCATTAGTTAGTGACTATTAGTGAAATGACCCAAGTACATTTACGCCTTATCATCAACTAGATTCTCAAATGTTTACTTAACTTTATCCAGACGCTTTTATTCACTGTGGTTTCATTACACCTTCGTTTATTTTTATCCGTGCTTTTCCGAAGTGTGCCTTTGTACAAATTTCTTCGATGATAAGCAGTTCGGTAAATAGTAACTATTATTACTATTATTCCTTTGGGTTTCGAGTGCAACATAGGGCTCCAACAACATATCTCCCGTTTGTTACATTTTCTTCTGTCTTATTTAGCTGGGCTCACGATTGCCCATTATCTCTCATCTCGTCCTCTCACTATCTCCTCCATGTTACCTTGGGTGACCCACTCGTCGCTTTCCATTCGGTTTCCATTCGATGGTCTGGCGCTCGATATCATTCGACGATCTCCTCAGCATATGCCCAATCCATCTCCGTTTTCTCCTACATATCTGTTGAACGATAGGTTCTTGGTTAGTCTGTTGCCAGAGTTTGTTGTTGCTAATTCTTTCTGGATACTTGATCTTCAATATGGAGCCAGCGAAGTGAGCAGCTGTTGATAAAAGTCTGCACTAACCTGTTGGAAATGCGTATCGCGACACGCCAAGTTTCTGACCCGTATAGAAGCAATGACTGACTTCACATTTGTGTTGAAAGTCCGGATCATGTTGTTTATGCTGAGGAGTGCAGAAGATTTCCAAGCTAGTTTTAGTTTAATGAAGGCGTATCTTGCCTTTCCGATTCTGGCTGGCTTTGACATCTTCATCACCTTCTCCTGTGGTTGAAACAATGCTTCCTAGATAAGTGAAGGAAGTTACCTCTTTCAAATTTTTCCTGTTGTTGGTAACTATTTTTACTTAATAAATATTCTAATATTTCCATCGAAATTAATAAAAAAGATAGCTAACAAAGCGGTTATCTCTGTTTGAAATAGGTGGCATAATTACATTAAGGAGGATTATCTGAGCCATTTAATCTTGAATACACGGAGTTATTTTAACCACCCACCTTCGAAGTTCTAGACCAGAGTTCTACTGAATAAATAACCGAATACATCTGCTAATAAGTTCTCAATGCCAATGTAGCACATGAGAGTTCTATCCAGTGATTGTGTAAGTGACTGTCAAGTAACTGACCACTTTTCATTTTCACACTGACTGACTACCAAGGTATTCTTATCAATATTTTTGATTGTAGCTTGATTCCAAACCGAATTTTTGGTACAAGTGTGGAATTTTCAGCATGTGATATCGGTAGCCCAAATTTTGCAGGCCTACCATTGATATCAGGTGTGAGTCGGCAGAGGATGGAACCCCGGACCATGTGCATGGTGGGTGAGAGTGCTAACCGCTGTGCTACCGACGCACTGGACTGAATTCTAAAGAAGAAAATGAATAGTCAATGACTAAATTATAAGAAATAGTCGTGGTATGAGTGATTCATTTTTGTGAAAGACTAAGAATGAAATTAAAACAAAATCCTTGTGTGCTTCAGAATTTAGATAAGCTGAAACTGTCCCAAGTAAAATAAAGAGAAATGGTTAATAATTTAAAGAGAACTGTGCAATGGATGGTTGGGGAGAATCACCAGGAACCACTGGATCTAGGCTTCATGCCTATTGGCACCTGCTGACTAGGCATATAGACAACCTAGAAAGAACTGACATTTCCTCAGAAATTCGAACCCATATCAACTAATATTACAGTCAGTGGCGTTACCACTGAGCTGAAAGTATCCCCAAAATTTAAGTATATAATTTACGCCCAAAAGTGAGTGTGTGTATTCCCAAGTCGCTAGCATATCATGTTTGAGAAGTAGTATGAATAAGATACACATGAAATTACTTACACTACAGGATAGTACCCCTAGCAATCAATACAATAAATCACTATATCACAATGGATACCCGTAATGGTCCAGGTCAAGATATCACCACAGAAAATATCAAGGAATATGTATCGAAGCGTATAGGGAGAAAAAGTAGATCAATTTGACTTTTATACAGAAATCTCAGCAATCGGTGATACTTGCTGAATGTGAGGTGACTACAGTGCCTTAATAAACTAGCAGGCGACACCCTAGATTTCAAAGAGTTGGATAGTGATTTTTAATCCTAAAACAAACACTAGTTTTCACTTCAATATATATATATATACGTATATATTCATCTAAAGGATAAACTATAAAGCGCACGACTGTTTTTCTTGGATATCACTATCAGAGTCCTCTAAATGCTGTTCCCTTAAAGATGGCTAATATTATAGTAAATGTAAAATTGTCTTATCAGTACATTTTGGAGACCAAATTTTGACCACGAACTAGCTTCAATTAGAGAACTACTGAGGACCAGGGAGTACTGGACAACCGTTTCGTCTTAGCTGGGGTCTCTTCATCAGTATGCAGTCATGACCACCGGGGCACGCGCTCACAACGAGTTAGAATCGATAGGTGACTGGATTCCGTCCCAGGAACCGAATGATCAACAACTTTGCCCAGTAATTTGAATGTCCTAGGCTGCCTAACTGAAGTTGGTTCATGACAGTAAGCCTAAAGTTAATTAAATCCCTGCTAACCAATCCTTGAAAGCTGTGAATGTGTAATGTTTCTGTTTCATTAAAAGTGCTTTCGGTGGTCCATAGTAAGATTTATAAGATACCTTTGGGTGAAATTTAATAAATTTTCAAACTATACATACATTTTTGGCTAGAATATCATGTAGGGTTCAGCATTAAATAATTTCTAAATATATAAGACGTCTTCAATAACCTGGAGGACAAGATCCTGCTGTTGACCAACTCTATGTGTGTTTATCAATTCACCTGCTCGTGTGGAGCTAGGTATATCGGTCGTTCGACACGAGTTTTGTCCAAGAGGGTGCAAGAACACTATCCTGCATGGTTACAAAAAGGTGGAAGTGGAGCAATAAGAAGCGCGATCATTCAATATCTGGTCGATAATGATCACCCTATCTCTATAACCTCCGCCTTCAAAGTCATCTACAAGGCAAAGAGTAATCTACCCAAATCCCTACGAACCCGACTCATCTGTAATGCTGAAGCTTTGGCTATCGAAACAGAAAAGCCAGACAGATCTCTGTGTACAGAAAAAGTTTGTTCAACCCCTCCAACTTTCATGGTCTTAATCCCTCTATGCTAAAGTATGGTAATCCCCAATCATATTTTAGCTCTACCAATTTTTCATTTTTTCATTTTTGTCTATTCACTTTGTATACTCTTCCTTATTAAGTCAATTGTTACTATTACTACTCTCACTTTTAATTGTCCTCGGTATTATTTCACTTGTTCCACTTGTCATTCAAAATCAATTCCTTTATGCAACATTAAATTCTATGCTATTAAATTTCACACAATATTACGTAACGTTTTTATTTTATTCGATTTGTCTACTAATCTTATAATTGCACACCTTTTTCAAGTTCTCTATTCTGTCAAAACATTATTATTTAATTATTATTATTTATTATTATTATTTAATTATATACGTGAAAACATGAAATTGAACATTAAGTAACAGGACTTGCCTTAGTGAAAAATATTCATCTCGAATATATAACATTACAACTTTCCTTTTAAATCTTCTGCGAAGTCGTGGTCGACTAATGAATGAATCATATGAGACCATTTACTAATCAAAGTTAAATTTCTAAATTTTCTAAATTTCTATTATAGCTTAATTCCACACAATATTTTGGCACAAGTATGGAATTTTCAGCATGCGATATCAGTAACCCAAGTTTAGCAGGCCGACCATTGATATCAGGTGTGCGTCGGTCGAGGATGGAACCCCGGACCATGTGCATGGTCGGCGAGTGTCCTTACTGACGTGTCAGCGACGCTAGTTACGCTTCAGTCGAGTGTTGCGCAAGGAGGGAAAATCACTCAACGAGGTTGTAAAGCAGCTGTGTCGACTGAGATGGTTAGGACATGTGCTATGTATGCTTACTCGATGTGAAATGTTAGAAGCTGACATAGGATTAGGATGGAAAAGAACTAGTGGTGGTCAGGGACTTTCAGGTTCCCTCCCCTAGGTAGCACGAATCCAGTTTTATGACCGTCATATGTTCAGAATCGCCCTTTCATACTTTTGTGAGAAACATTTCATCATCTTACATGTGACAGGAGCGAACCGCATGCAAAACAATCGAAGATTGCTGCTCAAGCTGTTCAAAAGGCTCTGCATTTCATCAGCATCTCCACTTAGGAAGACTATATCATATCCGCATAATCTGAATCAACGAGATGACAAGTCAATTTCATTCTCATCTTCTTCATTCAATTAGCTTGAACACTGAAGAATTAGTGATCAGAATGATTTTCTAAGTTTGTGACGTAAAATTATGATGACTGACTTTCAGTATTTCTACCCTGAGATCGAATAGCTCAGTGATAACGTCTGAAAACAATGCTCTGGGTGACGCCGATTTGATTCACCAAGGGGACATTGGTTTCATTGAATTCGCAGGTACACATTACTGACGAATGTGAAATTGTTGAGGCAACCAGACCACCCAGTGGACATTATATGGGTGTCGGAAATCGTGACACAATATAACTAAGTGTATTATTTAGGTTGAATGTTTTTTACCGTAAACCTAAACACTAATCAATAATTCGAAAATTTAAAAACCATATTTTACACTGTAAAATAATGAGAACTTTTCTATTGCTTTGAAAATCAATTTATATATATTTTTAGTAAGAAATGAATTCAAAGGTTGAGAATTAATCTGTTTGAATTATGATTCTTTTTAAAATACATTTTTAAGCAGATTTAAACTTTAATATGAAAGCGGATCAAACAGAGTGGAATGTCTGCATAACCTCTAAATAAAGTTTCGTCAATATTTATTAAACTAGCCTACGTTAATTGAATGTTAGATTTTTCCCGTCGACTGATTGGACCGAAGTGCTCGGTCTCAGGTTTCATGAGACCTGAGACCGAGCACTTCGGTCCAATCAGTCGACGGGAAAAATCTAAAATTCAATTAAATCAATATGACCCGTTGCACAAGAGGTGGCTCTCGTGGCCCAAGTGGTCTAGTGGATAACGCTTTGGCATTGGAAACTATGGGCACTGGGTTCGAGCCTCGGTGGGAACATCGTCACTCACTGAGAAATGCAGGTACATCCAGATGACGAGTCCCAAATAGGACGAAATGCGCATCCTGGATTCCACTGCTAGTCACCATCCACTACGTTAAGTCTACATTTACCAGATTAGCAACCGATATCCTGGGCGGATAGTGCTCTATTGGTCACGTTTTTACCAAACTAGAATACTAGTTACTAGTACTGCGTTGTACTGTGGTCATAAGCAGCAATCTTCAGGATTCCATATCTGACCATGGTGTAGTGGAACTCACTGAGAATTTGCAACTAAGTAACATGACAATTGAAGTTCACCAGTGGTTGTTATCATTATTTCCAGTCTGATCCCATGGCAAGTTTATTTGAGTACTGATAATACAGTAGCCAATCTTCTGACAGGACAACGTCTATAGTGAACTCCACTATCTCAATTGTAATCCGTTTACTCAGATAATTCCTTGCGTCAGATAATATGATTTTTCAATCGAAGGTACACGACACGTTGCTAGGTTATTCTAATACATTAGAATGTGTCGAAATACTAGATCACTCATAACCCTATGTCTTATCAATAAATTAACAAAGTGCCGTTTACTGGCAGTCGATTTCCCATGCAGCATAATACATCAAACTTGCTCCATTTCAAATTGTTTTAACTATGTAATTAACTCTTTGGTGCGTAATCAGCACTTGGTTGCATTTTTATGTAGTTTTCAATATACTGTTGTGTATTTTTTTGATGAAATAATATCGTGACGCGTTGAAACGTGTTTTTGGGTCGAGCGATTTTATGTCAGAATGATATACTATCAATTATTATTTAACCAGACCTTATACAATGATTAAAATTTTGCGCCAGAACACTTTGAAAACTCCATGCTACATATAAACATTTTTCAGAATAAAGATACGCTTTGATTATGAGCGACAAAAATGTGGTATTTGGTTAAAACAAGATATTCTACTGATTCCTCCCTGTCATTTAACTATCTCAAATGTTAAACAATAAGCAGTAGTTTTCAGATGATGTACTTCAAAGTAAGACTGAAAATAAAAGTTGAGTGAAGGAGAAAGTCGCTAATGTGACTAGGTAAGAAGTGTACTAGTCAAAAGAGATCATTTTCATTTTGAAGGTATAAAAGATGTGGGGTGAATTCATCTCTAAATAATAAGGGTAATCCCTACGGAAACTACTCGCAGATTCTGGCTCTGATTAACGTAAAGGCCTAGAATGAGTAAAGGTAAACAATATTGTAGTTAATTGGTTGATGGTGACTAGCAGTAGGATCCAGAATGCGCATTTCGTCCTGTCCGAGACTCGTTGGCAAGATGTGCCTGCTTTCCCAAGTGACTGATGATGGCTCAAATCCAGTGCCCATAGTTTCAAATGCCAAAGCGTTGCCCAACAGTCCACTTGGGCCACGAGAGCCACCTCTTGTGCAACGGGTCTTACTAGTTATTTAATTCAGTTTAGATTTTCCCGACAAAATGCGCATCCTGGATTCCACTGTTAGTCACCATGAACCAATTAACTTCAAGTTACATGACCAGACATCGTCGGAGCATCTGCACAAGGAGCCGAAATGTCAACCTGATTCTGAGTACTTCGGTCCAATCAATCGACGGGAAAATCTAAACTGAATTAAGTAGACAATATTGGTTGTTTTGCAGTCTTGTTTAATCAACCCTAGACATGAATAACAACGCAAAACTAATTCACACAAACTGATAACCTTGAAATAAATTAAGAAATGATATATCTACATCTTGATTACATTATTTATTGTTAAACTTCGTCGTATAAATAATTTAACACCTCATAAATATGTTCTTTGAACACTGTCCCCTTTAAATCTGTAATTTTGAAAAGGTTTAAAATAAAATGAATCACATAAATCTATGAGCTGCACCAAACTCTACACATTAGTCTGTAAAAAATCACCTCATGTACCAAAATTTAGAGAAATATGTCTCACTTATTCCAGCAAATACACAGAGTTATTTGTAGCATCTAGAAATTATCGAAAGTAAAACGCCTATAAAACAACGGATACATTTTAATGCTGTGATATAAAATTATTTACTCTCTGCTTTCCGTGTGCTATTTATCAAGCTTATATTGCTAGAACATTCTATTTAAAACAAACTCTATATTCTTATTTGGTTGATGGCTACCTCAGCCACATCCTATGCAATGCAGCCTCTCCAGCTGGTTCATTTTGTTGCGCCGAAATGATCAATCTTTGTTAATATGTCGTCTAAAAGTACAAACCCTTCGACGACACCTTATTTTGTTGGGAAAATACTCTTTAGGTTATGTAAAAATCCCAAAATATTTCGCCAAAGGTGACTGCACAAGATATGGAAGATTTGCCTCAAACCTCTGAAAGCCTCAGATAGTTTGACGTTACAGTTCAGCTCATAGCCCTTTAAAAGTGACTTTTTTACTCACGCTGACAACTGTCTGTAAATTAATAGTAGTTATACACCAGTTTTAAAGACGTCTTTCTCTGTCAGCATTAAAATTCAAAGTTTTGTTAACACAGCTTTCTGAAAATAATCAGAAGGTCAATTGTGAACCCGAATAGCTCAATGGCAACGTCTCTGATTGTATCACTGGATGACGCTGGTCCAAATCTCAGAGGGGATATGAGTTCTTTCAAGATTGTAGATATGCCTTACTGACGAATGCCTAAAGACATGGAACCTAGGCCCAAGGCTACTTACCGGTTATATCCGACTACTTAGCATAATTTCATTGTGCGCTGCAATGGCAAGTCCCATAAACAATACAATAAAGGATTATTAAAGTGACAACGGGAAGTGTATTTCATCGTGTAAGTAGTCATCTTTATCAGCCTCATTCAACAACAGTATGACAGTGGCACATGTCAAGTGATGCACAGCGGAAAACTCAGTGAAGCTTTTGAAGTGAATACAGGAGTAAGACAAGGCTGCCTATTATCACTAATGATATTCTTAATTGTGGTGGACTGGATCATGCGTCAGACTGTGCGTGGGGGCGAGGAGACAGGAATACGCTGCACTGACCGATAATAAGACTCTAGAAGATCTGGATTTCGCAAGTGATTTACGTCTAATTGTCACACAAACTCGATGACTTGCATGCGAAAACCAAAAAACTGGATGAAGAAGTAGTCAGCGGAGACAGGACTCCAGGTGAAGGTGATCAACCAATCACTGCTAACGGGAGAAATTTGAAAGAGGTAACTTCCTTCACTTATCTGGCCAGGCGCCATCGTTTCAACTACAGGTGGCGGCATGGAAGATGTGAAAACTAGAATCTTAAAGGCAAGATACGCCTTCATTAAACTAAAACCAGCTTGGAAATCTTCTGCACTCCTCAGCATAAACAACATGATCCGGATTTCCAACACAAATGTGAAGTCAGTCATTGCTTCTATATGGGTCAGAAACTTGGCGTGTCGCGATACGCATTTCCAACAGGCTAGTGCAGACTTTTATCAACAGCTGCTCACTTCGCTGGCTCCATATTGAAGATCAAATATCCAGAAAGAATTAGCAACAACAAACTCTGGCAACAGCTTAACCAAGGACCTATCGTTCAACAGATATGTAGGAGAAAACGGAGATGGATTGGGCATATGCTGAGGAGATCGTCGAGTGACATCGAGTGCCAGGCCATCGAATGGAATCCGAATGGGAAGCGACGAGTGGGTCGTCGGTGCGGGGGTGATATGGAGGAGGTCGTGTGGCGAGGAGGAGATGAGAAATTATGGGCAATCGTGAGCCCAGCTAAATAAGACAGAAGAAAATGTAACAAATTGGAGATGTGTCGTTGGAGCCCTATGTTCCACTCAGAACATAAAAGAACAATAATAATAAGTAGTCATCCTTTAAGCTTATTTCGATTTCATGAAGCTTAAATATCCACACACATACTTTTTACTGATACTTATAAATAGGGAGAATTCGTTTCCAGCTATAAAAGTAACCATAAATCTAATTCAGACACCGAGGTCAGGTGTAAGCGAAGTAGAAAACTTCAATGTGTCATTAACCTTCTTCTGACACTCTAAAAATGATAACTGACCACAAACGCTACTTTATTGAAGTAGAATGATAAGCTGGAAGATGAAACCTATTGAGTTTAGAAGAACCAAATAGAATGAGGCAAATAAGATCACCAAAGTAAGCTAATGTTGATGATTTATATTCAACTCAACCTGGTATTTCATTGATGGGAAAATGAAGAAGTTACTGTAAAACCCTTCAGTATAACCAACAAGTAGATCAACTCAGATCTCAGATATACTGAAGCTGAGTGTGTCACACCTTTTAGATTGATTTTATGTGCTCAAATAGAAACCAATACAAAGTCTTTTTTCTCTCTTGTCCCAGTTACAAAATCTTATTTCATTCCTACTCTCTGTCCTACTATGACATTTTAATTACAACGTCTTCTAGCATCTAATTAGCACAGCCTTCGTAATATTATTAACGTGCGACAAAAGACTCATGCACGCAGAGCATAAGTAAGGCGCTAACTAATGAACAACACAGTCGGCAATGATACTGAGAATTACTCCTGTCTTCGTTTTTTAGGGGACAAAATTACGCCCACTAGCTTTTGCAAAAATACGCCTCTTATCATTATGTTTTCAATGAAAAGTAATTAAAAGATAAACGGAGGCATTCAGTAATTTAAGTTGTTTATTTAAAAGAGAATAACAATAATTAAAGTGGTCAAAATAAAAACTGAATTATAATGTCCTTGGAGCTCAGTAATTGTAGCGACCAAATTTATTCTATTATCGTCTGAACGCAAAAAACTAATTTCTACCGAAAAAAACTTTGATGAGACATGCGCTATCAAAACACGTTTCAAAGGCAGGATAAAGACGACTGTTCTCCAATATTTTAGCGGTTCTATCTTTTTTTTCCTTCACGTTCCCTAGTGGAACATAGGGCTTCAAGCTAGAGGCTTAGAGTTTCTGTAGCAGTGTTTAGTTTACAGGATGGGGTTGCTAGCCTCATGGCCAACTTTTCCTCTTCGCCAGTATTGTTTCTGGCTTAGTGAGGTCAAGGAGTGCGTCGGCCGGGGATCGAACCCCGGACCGTGTACATGGTCGGAGAGTTCCCTAACCACTGTGCCACCGACGCAACGGTTCTATTAAATAAATAACAATAACGTCAAGCTCAAAATTACCTCAACAGTGCCATAAGGAGGTATGTTTCTAAATACAAAAGAAGTACTATAAGACAAAATTAGTTAACCAAAGTCCAACTGTAAAAGGTATTTTAGAATCAGGGAGAATATTCCCAATGAGGTGGAATCAAGATCTCTGTCCACAAGAATCACGTACCAGGACTTTCCGGGTCGAATAGCCTTCATTCACTCAAACAAACTCAGATCGTTAAACAACATATTCAAAAGAATAGACACTGAACAAAGAGAACTCTTTTCGATAAATTCATCATCAGGTTCTACAATTATATATACATTATAATGAATGAATTAGTCTTATGAACGACATTAATGTTTAAATAACATCGAATCAATAATATTGATAAATTACAGCTGAACAACATCAACATCAAATAAACTGAATGTCAGAAGAATTAGGAAAGGTAATGGTACAAATTCATGAGTTTATAGTCTCTACTGAGGGCCAGGGCAGTAGTAGGGGCTGGACTTGTTTCTTTTGGACACAGAGCGCTGGTTGTTTGAGGCGAATTGCAATAGCCTCTGCTGTTTGGAGTAAGCGGTGCTTCGAGGATATTGACAACATATTGTCAATATGCACACAACTACAAAGAGAAGTATTACAATTAAAGATCAAACGAGGACAAAAGGGAATAACACAGATCAAAACTCAATATCTGAAATGCAGATTTCAAAATAAGGATGCACAGTCTAGGAGAAATTTGTATACTAATTACAAAGTTAGTTGAAATGTCTAAATAAGTATGAACAGTATAAATGGATCGTCCATGAGGGATTTTCGAAACAATTTGTCCATTACAGGAATGGTTTTTAAATAGTATAAAAATAATTTAAAATGTTAGTGAAATAAAACCGCCATTTTCATTAAAAATTTTACAAACTAAATAAATCATCTATTTATTCCTCAGATAGATGCTTATTATTAACCGTCAAAAAGTAAGATATTCACATAACATCCTTATTTTGACCTGGTTGTATTCGCTGAGCTGGTTTATTAGATTATGAATGCTCCATGAGTGATATAATTGTATCTCCCGACAACCTTTGTCATGACTTGCAGCACTCCAGTGCTAAAGAGAAATATCTACCAACCGTCTTCAAGAAGAATGAATACTCGTACAGTCTCGTCGAAAAATGTTTAAACTCAAATCAAAATACCAACAAGAAACCGTCCTCAACGACGACAAGAGAATCCATTCTACCATATGTAAAGAATATCTCTGAAATAACGGCTAGAATATTAGGACTATTTGAAAAAGACATAGCACACAAGCCAACACAGTCACTTCATTCAGTATTGTGCAGGTCAAGGGATCCAATAGTAAAAGAAAATAATATCAATACTATTTGCAAAATAAATTGCATAAGCTGCGGTAAATACTATATTGGTCACAGTGGGTGTCTCCTTCGACTCAGAATTCAAGAATATAAATTAGCTGTGAAAAGACACGATATGTATTCTTTTATATCAATGCACGCGGACAATTATGGACACCAATTTGATTGGGAAAATGCAGACATTCTAAAGACAGAAAACACCAAAAATTGCCAGGCAATTTCTAGAAGCCTGGTACTCAGATGAATCTACTATTAACAACCAATAAAAAATAAATCACACGACAGGAAAGTTCAAATCCCAAGTCAATAAAAATGATCAGTAAAGATGTAAATTAACAACCAATCACGACACTGGTTGCCAGGAGACACAATTATATCATCCATGGAGAATTCAATTTAAGCTTCGCAATTAAATCAGCCAGCTCAGAGAATTCAACTATATGAAAGTCATCCACCCAAGCTACAAACCTTTTTTATTATTTCAACATGTTTATTCTTATATTAAGAAGCTTCAGAAACTACCTATAAATGTCGATGTATGTTATAAAAGTCTTTAACTAACAAAAACAGCTTGATGCTTTCAAAACTTTTCTCAATTCTTTTGATCTCTTGTTCTTGGCTTAGAGGAAACAACAACAATAGAAAAACATCTATCGGAGCTATAAATCCTCTTCAGTACTTTGATATGAAATTGTCAACTTCACATCTCACGACTTTCTTTGACTTTCTTAGCAATTGCTTAAAAAGGAAGCTATTTTTAATAAATTCATATTTTAAATCTAACTGAGAGAAAGACTGATTAGTACATGAACAGTGTTCAAATTCAGTGGGATTAAAAAATCAATAAATAACTCATGCATAATAGAAGTTTTTAATGACCAAGGTGCATGCCTAACTCTTCATCATATATTGGTGATTAATTATGTGCTTTCAACAACTGCCATCCTTCTTTACAATTCACCGTAGAAAAAGAGTCCGAACTAAGTATTCCCTTTCTTGATGTGTGCCTTAGCAGACGTAATGACAGATCTCTCAGAAGATCTATCCACCGGAAACGTACATGGAACGGACAACTAACTAATTTTTACAGTTGGGTGCCTATTTCCAGGAAAAGGAACTTAATTCATCCCCTCTGTTCTAGGATAAGGAAAATTTGTAGTTCCGTTGACTCGGAACTTGACTTCTTAAAAGCCACTCTCTCCGAAAACGGTTACCCTAACCGATTTATTGACAGCAACATGAAAGATAAGCAGTCTAAACTGGTCACCGACACAGTTCCAAAGAAAACCTTATTCATGAACTTGGAATTCAAAGGTGATCAAGCTTCAGATATGCTCAAAAATCGTCTCTCTAAATCAGTCAGTAAGACATTCTATGCAGCAAAATTACATATGACGTTCACTAGCCACAAGTTGTTCTCTACCTCTGTAAAAGATAAGCTCCCTCGTCTGGCCGCCTCCATGTGCATCTATCAGTTCACCTGCTCTTGTGGAGCAAGGTACATTGGCCGTAGTCAGAGGACGCTTTCCACAGGGATTCGAGAACATATTCCAGCATGGTTTTACAAGGGAGAAAGGAAGTGTGTGCGAAGCTCTATTTTGGAACACCTGATCGACTTCTGTCACTCTGTCAACCCTGACCATGATTTTAAGATCATATATAGAATCCATGCTAACTTCCCGCGTTTTCTTCGTTACAGACTTCTAAAGACAGCTGAGGCCTTGGCAATTCATGACTTTAAGCCAGACCTTTGTGTACAAAAGAAGTATGTACAATCCCTACTTCTGCCTTGGCCGTAGAGGGATATACATTTATTTATTTTGTTTATTTAGTTATTCTATGTACTTTTCCTATTATTACTACGATTATTATTATTACTATTCTCACTCTGAATCTTTTCCACTTGACCCACTTGACATTTTAAACCCAAAATTATTAATTTTATATTTTTATTTTTACAATATTGAATTCTATCTTATCAAATTTCACACCATGTTATGTAACATTTTATATTCGTCTACTAATCTTATAATTATGTACCCCTTTCCAAAATTCTATACACCTTATGTATTATTCTATATACGACATTAATTATTTTGCCACTTGACATTAAACTATGATTATAATCACAAATATTTTAATTGTATTTCATACTACTATTATTATTTCATGTATTCACACCTTTGACCTAATTCCCTCACCGGATATAATTTTTATAAAAACCTATATATATATATATATATATATATATATACGATTGTACAGCTTGATAATAAATTCGTTGAAAAGAGTCTCTTCGCTGAATATTGTGTTCTTGATTAATTATGTGACTCTTGCACTGGATAATCTAAGTTCGAATCTGGTATGACCATCAGTTTCGTCAAGGTTGGAGATAATCCATTGCTGGTGACTGCTATTAACATGAAACCGAAGCCTTATCTAATATATAATTTCTAAGTCTACAGGCATAATGTAGTCCAGTGGTAAAATGGTCACCAAACACCCATGTGATCTGGGTTCACTTTCTGATTGATGCACTTGTAAATTACATCTAGTTTACTAGGAGGTAGTAAGCTCAAGGAAGAGCGAAGGTTGAACGTGGGAATACCGACCCCATCCGGTAAGAAATCACCACCGCTACTGAAACTTCATGCCCTACAGCCCAGTGTTCTACCTGAAATGCAAGGAACTGAGATAGCACAATGTCACTCATAAGTTCTATGGTTAGAAAGAATATGATAAATATATTCACTGGTAGATAATTAAAGCCGTTTTATAACTGGACCTTTGATCAACTTTTCAGTGGGGTTAAGTATTAAAAAACATAACCGGATCAATAATTTACTTATCTCATTATATTTCCGAATTATAAGTCTTCTGCTGTGCTGATCAATATATATAAGACTAATCATAATTCTTTGTTCAGTAGTGGATGGAAGTTTTCATGGCTCTAGTATCAGTTTGTTTTTCAGCAGTCCTGAAAGCTGTAAGAATTTCGGTATTTAGACACTTTTAAATTCGTCAACAGTATTAAAGAAACGAAAATTTATGATGAACGCATTATATTACTTGAATCACTTTCACCTTTTGTGCAGATACAGAGAAAATAACTTGGAAGTTCGTGTATCAAAACTTCATTTAAAAAAGACTACTACTTTGACACCCAGTTTGTATTTGATTTCTTGCTTCACAGAGGACATGGTGGTGCATTCATTTGATCATCCATAGTGCTGTCACTTTCAAATGATTAAATGGCAATTTGAGGAACTATCCAATAAAAGCAATGATCAAAGATTTTTTTTCGTCCACAAAAAAGATGTTCCAGTTGCCCTTACTCTATAATAATATGTACAATTTGAATGAAGCTTTTTGTACTTTCAACAGTTACAATCTGTCCACAAAAATTACTGTTCAAATATAAAACAGACAGAACATTTCCTATTTTTTGGTGGTTTATTGACAAGGAAAGCCAGTGAATTCAATGTAAATAAAGCCAATTTGACTTAGTTATCTGATAAAATTTCACTGTCTAGTTCGCTTAAATTTAAAAAGAAACCTAAGCTTGTTGTTACTATTATATGTTTGGAAGCAATCAGCAGGAAGCTCTGAACCTAGGTAGGTTTCATGCTTGTTGGTATTGTCACTAAGGCATATCTGCAGTCCTGAAGTAAGTAAGTCATGTCTCGTCTGTGTCACTCAGTGCTTCAGAGTCGTTACTACCAAGCTTTTCAGGCCCACGACTGACCTCCTGTAAGACTTTAATGGGTACTGTGACTGGACACTAGGTAGTAACTGGTGTCATCCGTCTTATCATTTGTTTTATGCAGACTGAGAGTGCCAACAAACACGAAACCTGGGTAGGAGGCTTCCTGCCGACTGTCTCCCTCCGTCTAATAACAACAATTCAGAGTGCACCATGATAGCAAGTCACCTAGTATGATGGCAACATTGTAAACTTGACTGACAGAATTCGCTCTGCACCAAACAAAGGACTAGCTACGCATGACACTAGTTACTAACTACTGTCCAATCAAAACTCCATCTCTTACCAGACAAATTTGAGAAAATCTTCAGTTCAGGTGTGTTGAACGATGCGATATCTCTATTGGAGGAAATAACGAATGAAAATGGGTATCTATAGGGCTTTGCATAGAACGTGACAGTGACACGATTATCTTTGTACAGGAGAAAAATGATAAAAGTAAAAGTAGACTGTGAAGATAATTCATATATTGATACTCGAAGGAAGTGGAATTCTCCTAAGACATCATTGTTAGGATCGTAATGCGTGTTTTATTGCATTTGATTAACCTTCATTTTATATAAGCGTGATCAATTTATGAAAAGAGTAATACTCTAATTTTTTGTTTCCTTGGGCAAATGACTACTTTAATAAGTCAAGAAACTGTATATGCTCACTCGAAATTGTGTACTGCTAAGTGAATGAACTCATCAAAAAGAGATTCTTCACTTAGCTACTTGCTCTTCTCTTTTTCATACATATATTCCGCATATTGAAAGACTGAAAATACGGAAATCTCAAAGATATTTTTTTATTTGACATAAGTAGAGAAATAAAACACTGCAACCGCGATAAACAAGTGAAAAAATAGCTAAACAAATAAGAAAAGCATAAAGCAATTGGTTCCCTTTATAAATTTTGCAAAATAAGGCTCCTACAACACATCTCCACTTTCTATTTTCTGCTGTCTTCTTCAGCTGGGTCCACAATTGCCCATAATCTCTCATCTCCTCCTCTTTGCATGATCTCCATGTCACCCTAGACTCCCCACTCGTCGCTTCTCATTTGGATTCCACTCGAGGGCATGGAGCGCGATGTCATTCAATGGCTTCCTCAACGTATGCCGAATCCATCTGCATTTTCTCCTACATATTTGTTGAGCGATCGGCTCTTGGTTAGTTTGTTGCGTAAGAAGACGTAATTTATCTGAAAAATATTATGTATTTGCGCAACACATTTCGGAAATTCTCATCACACAGGTACTTGTCATAAACACATAACAGATAACCGAGTACGAAAGGTCAAGAATGAGTTAGTATAGATCAAAATGTTTATTTAGGGATCGAAATTCCAGATCAGGTAAGAGAATAAAATTAAGAAAAGGGATGCAAATATTATTGTGCAAAATAACCCTTGGTTTTAAAATCGGATTGTCGAGTCAGGTTCATAGTAATAACAGATAATTTTTTGAACACAGAATTGGTTTAATTATTTTTGATTTTTCGAGTTTGACCACGGATTGATGTCAGTTAGAGAACCATTGAAAACCAACAGGGAGTACTGGACAACTGTTTCATCCTAGTTTACGGATCATCGGCAGTACGCACCCAATGGGGTTCGAACCCAGGACCTTCCGGTAACAAGGCAAGCTCATATATCATTCAGCCACTGGGATCCGATTCAATGGCCCATGAATTCTGACTTCTACTAAATCGTGATTTAGTGCGTACTGCCGATGATTCCCAAACTAGGATGAAACAGCTGTCCAACACTCCTTGGTTTTCAATGGTTCTCTAACTGATATCAAACCGTGGTCAGACTCGAGAAAACGAATCTAATCCTTACAAACCAACTCTTGAAAATTAGTAATTTTTTGACTAAGTCTTCAACTTATTTTCATATGAATCTAGACGGAATGCTAAAACCAACTTCACGACCCATCTCCATAAATTTCCTTTTGATAAATGACGTCAGGCATCTGTTTTAGGGAGAATTGAGTTAGCTCCTTATAAATGTGCTATCTATCCACAACCTACAGAGATTGATTGGTCCACCCAATGTACTTGTCACCACATATGCACATAAAATGGTAAACACAATGAGATGCGACACTGTTATTCAGATGCTATGAGGGTATACATGACAATATTAATTTTGTTTCCTCTTTGAATATTAGCCTAGTTGCATATTATGCTGTATAAAGGGCAGCCCTAAGTCTTTCTTTAGTCATCAGATATTGGCAAGTTATAAAGAAAGAGGAATAAACAAATGAAGGTTGGCAAAGTGTTCACTGTATGGTATTTCTCAGGTTATAGTATCTGATAATCAACATTTCATCAACAAGTAAGACAACTTCACCGGGTTTTTTTCACACTATCCAAAGAGTTTTTAGAGAATTGTTCACATTTTCGAAACTAACTGAAATGAACGTATCCGTATCAATATGACCCATTTCAAATTATGTTAACCTCACTCTGTAATTATGAATTACTTTCTTTTCATGATAATTAACGAAGTACTCAAGCCATTTACTCGATTCAACAACTAGTGTTATCAATTTAATTCGATTTTCCCGTCGATTGAATGGACCGAAGTGCTCGGTCTCAGGTTCAGTTAGATAATTAATATGACCCGTTGCACAAGAGGTGGCTGTCGTGGCCCAAGTGGTCTAGTGGATAACGCTTTAGTGTTTGTAACTATACACACTGGGTTCGAGCCTCGGTGGGAATACCATCACTCACTACGGAATGAAGGTGCGTCCATCAGCTGACGAGTCCTAAATCGGACAAAATGACCACTCTGGATCCTACTGCTAGTCACCATCCACCAATTAACTTCTAGTGTTATCAGTGTATTGTGCTTATTCATTAACGAAAGATTAAAATAAGTTTATGACTTTTAAATGTAAGCAACTATTTTCTAATTCGTAAAATCTAGAAAACAAATTAGACGCGTATATCATATTTAACATGAAAAGTTGTTGTTCTGTTTACTTCAAGTGATTATAATTTCAGTGTATTAAACAGCTGATATAAAAAAAAAACTTTTTCTACATGTAACTCTGCACAATATCCCTAAACCTCTGTCAATGCTAATGAACATTGAATCGTTTGTTTGTTCAAAATGGTCTCCATAGTGGCGGGAGACAAGAAAGCTGTCATTGCTTAATAGTGTACTGGTTGATAGAAGATTGCAGAAATACGATCAGAAGTATTGTTGTACATTATGTTAACGTTTGTTTACAGACTTTGGCACAGATTAACCATTGTAAATCTGTTTCGTTATCAATTGAAGAATAAACAGTCGTGTTGCCCAACAGTTTTCTGTTGTTCTGCATACTATTCTGAGTATTAGGCTTAGTTTTCTAAGATAACTCCAGGATCTCAGCGATCTGGATATTTGACAACCTCCTCCTTATCATCTTCATTTATAATACACTGATAAGAGCAATTTAAAAAAAAACTAAAATCGATAAATCAATGAGAAAGACTATTGAGTATTCTCCATTATTGTCGTCATAATCATCATCATTATCAGGATCAAAATTGTACAAAAAATAATAATAATTAGTGCATAACTAAGGAAATTATTGACCAATATAAAATTAAAACATCTTAACATTGAAAAAAAGCATTTTCTTTCACAATATATAACAATGAAAATCTAGAATGGTGAGTGAGCATTGATATTGATTTTGCAGTTCACTTCTTATTAAGATAATTACAAGAGAAAAGGCAAACTCTTGTAACATATAAGTCAACATCTTTGTGATAAAATATTTCTGTGATCATTATCAGCAAAAATAAACAATGGTGCATCACGCGTTAATAACTTATCTAAATTCTTGTTCTTATATCAGACAGAAAGGATGAACTTATTAGTTTGTAACGACTAACTTATGTCTAGTAGACAAATGATAAACTGTGAAGTCTTTTATAATGTATCAGTGTATGTTTTAGTTGGAGGTAAATGGTAAATCAGTGTAAACCAAACTGTAGTAGATAACACTTTAATAGTGGGTTCCAATGACTTACCACTTTTGAGTCAATATTACGTAAACATTTCGTTTGATAATCAACAGATTTTAGATAGTTGGAGGCAATCGGCAGGAAGCCCAGCCTTGAACCTAGGTTTCGTGCTAGTTGGCACTCAAGTCAGCAAGGCGTATCTGCAACCTTGAAGGAACTCATGTCCCTTCTGAGATTCGAACCCGCGTCACCCAGTGCTGCAGTCAGAGACGTTACCACTGAGCTATTCGGGCTCGCGACTGACCTCCTGTAAGACTGTAGTGGGTATTTTGATTGGACACTAGTAACTAGTGTGACGTATCTAGTCCTTCTTTGGTGCAAACTGAATTCTATCAGTCAGTCAAGTTTGCAATGTGGCCACCATTCTAGGTAGCTCGCCATCACGGTGCACATTGATTTGATATTAGATAAATGGAGGCAATCGGCAGGGAGCCGATTTCACAGAAAGTCATAACATGGAGTTGAGATTTTCACACTGATATTTCTCACTGTGTCTACACCACATCCCCTTTTCATCAGAAGTTTGTATCTTTCCTCTTAAGGTGATTTGCATCACTTCCTGTTGATTGATTATGTTTAACCGAAATGTTCACTCTGTGTTGATATGTCGGCTGCTAGTATAGACGCTTCAACAATGTCTAAGAATTAACGTGATAATAATCTGGTTGGTTGTGACTACTACCAGTGGAATCCAAGATGCGCATTTCGTCCTATTCGGGGCCCGGCATCTAGATATACCTAAGTAATAGTGTTCTCACTGAAACTCGAACCCTACGCCCATCATTCTAAACACAAAATTGTTATCCATTAAGCCTCTAGGGCCACGAGATTATGCCCATCCTGGATTCCACCGCTAGTTACCATCAACCAAAATAACAAAACTGTACGCTGGTAAATTCGCGAATGATAATTTTCGTAACAGAAAAATGTTCTTTAAATTGTACAAAATAATAAGTGCATTGAAAATAAACACTAGTTTATTTCAAGGAAATCCTCATTGAGAAAGTATTCAGAATCACTGACTCGTCGACAGTTACTCCTATAGCGCGAAGTAATACCAACCTAACGTAAATCCTTAATGAATTCCATCTTAAAATCAACTAGGATAACATTCCATCTTAGAATAGTTTCATTTGTTAAAAACACAGAGTGATACAGTAATATTTACTGATGAAGATTTGAGCACAAATTACTGCTCATAATCACGTCAAAGCACTCACACAACTCCTAAACTTTGTCTACATGAGCAAAGTTGGGAGTATTTTTTGGGTAGCTAGAGATCACTGTAAACCTAATTATAATTGTCGGTTTAAGGGCAGTCTGATCTACAGACGGATATGGAAGGCCTGACCAGAACATGATAGTACAGTCGGAACTCAACCAGAAACATGAATTTATTCCCCATAATTTTACTCCTGTTAGACCTAATGTGCAAACTCACAAATATCAGTAATGACCCCAAGAATAGTTGCTTACATTCACTGATGGCATGCTTTTTATCGATTTCACAATTCGACTACTATGCTTGATAAAAATCTTTTGAATTGCTGTATAACCAGCCTAATGATAAAATCTCTTATATGCGTTAAACATTCCTAGGAAAAATGGCTCCATCCATGTATGCTATAACGTCAATGACTATTAGGTACAACACTTAGAAGAAGCACGAAATACTCCAGAATTAAATGGCTTATTTCTCATATTCAGAAACTATTCCACAGACACCAACCAATGATTAGAAGTTTATATTTCAATAAAATGTCTCTTACACTTGTTTGGTGCTTACGTATTTAATAATATAAAAAATTCTGTTTATAAAAAGCACTTTATGAAACGTTAATTCATTTGACTCATTTTCTTTATTAATCAAAGAGTAACTCAGAAAATTTACCAAAAACAAAGGCTTTTTTATATGCCTTCGTCTGCGGTAAAAAACAATAAACGAGATTTCAATTACACAATCAAATATTAATTCGTAGATCAGTTTACTCATCATATATAATAATCTTAATGACGTCATTGATAACTGTGAAGTCACTGACATGCGTAATAATGATGATAATAATAATGGTAGGCAAAGTGCAATAAGAAAAAAAGAAAGAAATCAAACAGTGATCACTAAAACTGTAGAATTTGTCTTGTGCATAGAATGAACATGATAATAGTAGTAAGGAAAAAAAAGAATCTTTTAATTATTGGCTAAATATAAAAATGTTAATCACAGGATATCTCTCATAAGACAAGACACATGCAAGAATTAACAAAATAGTAGAAGTAAATAGGTGGTAGTGAATTAGAATGTGTGAGTGTTCAACGCTTGAAAATCCAAATCCAAATAGGCATATATGTATATATAATCCAAAAGTCATTGATCATTGATATTTTTTTTATATGGTAAATAAGAAAGAATAACATATACAAATGTTGTTTCAACTAGTGATTCTCGCATCATGATCACATTTTTTTAGCCTAAAATAGAAATATAAATGAAATCGACATTTACGTAAATGACAATCATAAAATATAAAATAATCATTGGTAAATCAAAATAGATCATTTGTTCATTAAACATCCTGTGTGTATATTTGATTTCATATCCTAAGAAGAGTTTGCTACGTCCACGTCTAATTGATTTAATAACGTAAACTGCAAGCCAGATATACCCAACATTAAAAAGAGCTTTGTATTTAGTCATTATCCTTACCTAAAAGGACTAAATCATCTTTATTATTATTATTGTTATTATTCCCTTGGGTTCCTAGTGGAACATAGGGCTTCAACTGCACGTCTCCACTTGCTTCTGTCTTCTGCTGTACTTTTCACTTGCATCCATGTTAGTCCATACTGTTTCAACTCCTCTTCACACGATCTCCTCCATGTCACCCTTGGACGTCCCACTCGCCGCTTCCCTTTCGGGTTCCACTCGAGCTATGGCCTGACGCGCGATGTCACCCAACGGCCTCCTCAGCAGTGAGTGTCCAATCCATCTCCACTTTCTCCTGCATATTTGTTGAGCGATTGGTTCTTGTTTTGTTTGTTCCCATAGTTTCTTGTCGGTGATTCTTTCCGGCCATCTGATCTTCAGTATAGAACGAAGACAGCTGTTGATAAAGGTCTGCAACAGGCTGTTGGAAATATTCTTGGTGACCCGCCAAGTTTCTGATCCGTATAGAAGAACTGACTGACTTGACGTTTGTATTGAAAATCCGAATTTTGTTGTTGATGCAGGCTGAGTGACGAAGATTTCCAGATTGGTTTCAGGTTGATGAATGTGTTTCTCGCCTTCCTGATTCTCAATTTGACATCCTCGTCCATTCCTCCTGTAGTTGAGACAATGCTCCCTAGATAAGTGAATGAAGTAACCTCTTTCAAATCCCTCCCGTTGATGGTGATTGGCGCTGGATGTTGCTGTTGTTGTTGTTGTTTTTTGTTCACCTGGAGTCCTGTCTTTGCTGCTTCTTCGACTAAATCATCTTAGTATTCCAAAATTAAAAAAAACACTTTTGTGTGGTTGCAATTCATTCATTCATTCATACATCACAGTCAAGCAGGGCCACATACATCAGTGCATCTATAGTGAAATTAAATAACAACAAAAATTGACAGTAGGCATCACTGATGGACATTACTAGTTGTTATCAATTCAGACAACAACTATCTATAATCTCTTGTCCATCTGCATAAGTTCAACCAAAGTATCTTGACTAGAGCAATCTACTTTCATGGCATTCCCTTAAAGATTAAAGTCGGTTGCATTTCCCTATTGACAGGATCAAATTCAGCCTTAAGGTGGGGAAATACGACATTTGTTGGATGGTAGTAAGGATACCTATGTTGTGGAACCTATTATAAAGTCAGGATATGACCAAAGGTCACTGGCACAGGAGTGAAACCTACAAGGTCTTCTCTTATTTGTTTTCTCAAACCACAATCAGTCGAGTTAATCCCGTGATTTTCAAAGGAGTATATATCCCCTTTCTTATGAAGTAGGATGATCAGTGATTTACACCAGTCTGACGGAATTACCTTAAATTTCTGTACACCAGCTGGTATGTCAGTCAATCTAAACATCAATTCGCCACCAACACCCTCAGACATCTTTAGGATCAAGCTATTAGGACTCTTTTTCTATCTCGTTTTAGACCAGAGACATTTTTGTCACCTTAAGTACGGTTGACTGAATTATTTTTGCATTGCATGGCTGCTTGTTTCCTATGTGCAGTCAGTTGCAGGCGTATAAGTACTCGTATCAATATGTTGAAAATCTTTACAAAAGTGCTGAATAAGGTGCAGTAATCGTACGTCGACCCTCAGTATCAGTAAATTATAACTAACAGCTTTATTTGTATCTGTTTTTAGCCTGATTTCGAGAAAATGTCTCTCCTGTCTTTTGAAATTAGTACTGATCACGAACAGTTGATGATCTCAGAAAGACTAGAAGGAACATCCCTGTTTATCATTTCGTTAGTATAGAATACCATAGAAACCATAAAAACGCTTTTCAGGCTAGCTTACTTTCCCCAATTAAGCATCAAAATCGCCTGTCTGAATGAATTTATCTAATAGTTTTGCTTTTGACGGCAAACTGGGAAACCTCTTACAAAGCTGATCCTCTCTCTTTTCGGATCTGTAACCAATAGGAGCCCGAGCAGTGATTATGAAGAGGAACTGACAAGTTTCACAACCTTTCCTTGCTCACGTAGATCCATTCAGCCGGATAGCAAAATTACGACTCTAAACTTGAGCTGAAAAGTGACTTTTCTGCTGTAGATCTCAATTCTAGCCACACACACACAAGTAAGCCAATGGGACCCCGATTAAGTGAAGTAAGCAGACTCAATATGTTAGCCAGGTGAAGTTAAGTAAATAACTATATTTACATCTTTCATGCATGTAGCAGGCATATAACATGTATACAAAGCATAACATGCTGGTATTTTGACTAGTGAGGCCTACTGTCTAGTTTGACAGTGTGTTCCGAGGTTTAAGGCTGCAAAATGAAGTTGGCAGAGTGGTTTTAATGGACTAAGAAAGCCAATTATTTGTCTCAAATCAAACTAAGAACAACATTCACAGACTTATGAGAAAGTAAACAAACCGTTTGAGGAAGTTTAAAAGTTTATTGGTTCAGACATATTAAACTTATACTGCTTCAAACTCTACTAATTTTTCCACTAAAATTGTGAACAGTGAAAAGTGCATAGAAATGCACTTAGTGAATTCAACAGGATAAACCCAGAGTGGTTAGAGTAACAACGTATTTAGTAAATCGTGTGAAACTACAGTTCATATTAGTATTTTTCAGTGTATTACAGAGACAACACAATATTGATCATCTAAATGAAGACTGAGCGGTGTAACTTACTGACGAAAATCTTTAAAATTAGAATGTATAAATAATGACCTTGATAAACTGGTTAATTAAAAACATTAACAAGGACGGGGCGTGTATTTATAATTCTTGACAAAACGGTCTTCTTCTTCTCCTCCTCCTACTTCATTCTTATTCAAAACAATGAATTTTTGCTTTAAGAAATTGTAGCTTTTATTATTGACAGAGTGTCGGAAAACATCATAAAATGCATAATTTAGACATTAAAAATAATTCAGCAAAAACAGATTTTCATGATGATGATGCGCATTCATATTAGGTATGCATATAACCTTTAAGCAGAATTTCTTTAGGCTAATCTTTTTAAAAGAAAAGCAGTAAATTCCACATATATTCCAATTGAGCTATTTCGTATGTACAGGTGAGATATTCATATGTGAATTAGGCATTCATCTAATGTTCACTATTTGTATATTTCATCCTCAAGGTTAAGTTTACTTAGATAGACATTATTAATTTATCTGTGATCCAATGTTATATTTTACCTTGTTGGAGTATGTATCTCTGACACAGTAGAACATTTTTTATTTGCATAATCTCTATCTCTTCAAGTTAGTTATAGTCGAAAGGTACTTAATAATATTGTGATTCAATGCCCTGAATAATCAGTGCCTTCAGATGACTTGTTCAAGTACAATGGTGATCAGTACTCAACTAGCTTGTTCACTTTACAGGAACATTCCGTCTTTGGCAAATGCACTTTTCATATACCATGATAGCTGTCTTGAGCCCATAGTGTTATGTAGCACAATGAAGAAGGACAGTAAACTTGATGCAGATTTTAGACTACAAAAATGACACTCTTAAAGCGTTCCTTTCAGTGTTGCAGTTCTCAAAAGCTAAACTATTTGCATTAAGATTTTCTTACATGAGTAAAAATGTGCACCCTTGCAGTAGATAATACGCCTCATTAGCGTAAGAATAGAATTTGAGGACCGTTGCCCAGTTTAACTGTATATTAGGTAGGTTCGTTTGATATAACACACAATGACAGAGTGAAAATAACTGGATAACCATATAAGCACATTTAGGTGAACGTAATCTTATCGTATCACTTAAATATTATTATGAGCAATAAATTGTATTCGAAGCGCCCGAAAAGATCAATGGTAACATCTCTGAGTGAAAAAGTCGGCGACGCAGGTTTGTATCTCAAGGCGGATATCAGTTCCTTCAAGGCTGTAGACACCTTGTTGATAAATGCCAGTAAGCACGAAGTCGAGGTATACGGCTTCCTGCTAATATTCTCTCGGGGATTTAAACCCATGTTACCTTGTGATGTAAATATGATTGATGGAATTCAATCATTCCTTAGGACTAGGTGCATGTTAATGGTTACTTCCCGATGACCAAGTAAAATATAAAACATCTCTAAGTTTCTTTTGCTCCTTCATTGTTGTTTCTTTTTATCTACCTAGAGGGTAGGGAAACGCTAAAACAATGGAAATTGTAAACTATTTATAACTGTAACTTGAAGTCAATTGGTTGATAGTGACTAGCGGTGAAATCCAGGATGCGCATTTCGTTCGATATGGGACTCGTCATCTGGATGTACTTGCGTTCCCCAGTGAGTGATGGTGTTCCCACCGAGGTTCGAACCCATTACCCGTAGTCACCACTAGTCACCAACAACCAATTAACTTCAAGTTACATGACCAGACATCGTCGAAGCATCTGTACAAGGAGCCGACATGTCAACCAGAGAGCGAGCACTTCGGTCCAAACAATCGATGGGAAAATCTAAATTGAGTTAAACACTTATAACTGTGTTAAACTTCTTATGCCTCATAAAATGAGCACTGACTTTCATCATATGACATATTTTATATTTCTGTATTGTTCTTTTGTAGATATCGTTCTTCTATTCCATGACTAACCTAACTGTAATTTACAAACAAATACGTATTCAATTTACAGCATACTGTAAAAGTGGGCCACTCCTATAATACAAAAAACGTGAGACACCTCTTCATTTAAGGTGATGAAAACTCGTTTCATATAGCAGCTAATTCATTTAGCGTGTTGTTTACTTCACTTTAAATGGTCTTTCACAAAATCGATGATTATTATTATTATTCTTCATATCGATTTACTGTTTCATTTTCTGGCTTAATTACTAAAAAAATTTAAGAAGTTTGTACTCTTTTCTAATTTTTTTTTCATGAAAGTGTGTGTATTATTGCCTGATGACTTTATTATGCATGAGTGATTTTCACTTCAGCTTAGCAAACTGATGTTCGCTCACTTAATCGCATATGCTAAATTCTTTCGGATTTAACATATGAATTATACAGTTTCTTACGTAGATATACTCAGATCCAGTAAAATATAAAATTAGACAACAAAAGTGAGGCTTAAAATAGTTTCTGACACCTAATACAAAAGATCTGAACCTGTGACTTATCATTTGCAAAAAAACATAAGCAGACAATGCGTCAATGAGCTATAATGTGTGACTGCTTACAAATTAAAACAGCCTAAATTCACTTACATACATTTGAAGTGACAATTAGGGATTATAATCATAGTGCAGAAGAGTATAGTGTATAAAGTGTATTTAACTTAAAGCCATACTTACACTTACAAACCTATATTTTAATAATTTACTTTAACTGGAAAAATAGAATAATTAAAATAACTTGTAAATTTCTAAAGAATGCGAAACACTACAACACTACACTAATTAAAGAGAAATTTCATTGAAATCGCTTTAAATATAAGAAGGTTTACTTATCATGTACATTTTTGCACAGAATTAAAAGTTTTTTTTATGTAATCTATGTAAATAAACGGACAGAACCTACTGTTCATTGAAACTAGAATATAAAAATAAAAGAAAAATATGCCTATAGTGTATAATTAATTCATCAAGAAGAAAATATTTCTAATTAGAAGTATTGCTCATCTTAATACTGAGTTGAAATGGCCAAATAGTGTATGTATTAAGCGTGAAAGATGCTTGTAGGTGAAGTTATAGTTGCAGTAAAATGAGACTATTATTAAAGCGCATAAAGCGACTTCCCGTTGATTAACTAACTAGCAGTGACTATTTTGCAGGTGAAATTGAATGTTGTAATTTGCTTTTTGCAAAAGATTAAAAGATTTTATATTCTCTTCAATGTGAATTAAAGTCTTGATTATATTTATGAGTTGATTTTCAATTAAATTGTACAACTAAAAAAGTTTTATGTGTATCCTCCCCTAGGGAAGTTAAGTTCCCTTCTGAAGTGATTTGGATTTACTGAAGTCTTCAATTAGGAATGCAAACAATATTTACAAATAGTTCAGGATTTTTGGGAAATCTATGACTAATTATTCTATTGAAATACCAGAAGAGATTACATATATACAACTCATATAGTATATTTCATAATAGTATTAGTTTCCTAAATAATAGATGCTAGCTGCTCGCTTAAAATACTGGGCTACCTAAATTTCTATTCAGTATAATGAATCTACTTTTCTCGCGTTTCTTGTTGTTTTTATTCTTCTAATTATGTCCTTGCACTGCAATATGAACTCACGCAAATTTTAACTGGCTCCCAATCTCCCATGTGTACTTCAAGAAGAAAACGAAGGAAAAATGTTACAGAGGATTAAGTCTTCTTTCAGACAGAATGACATTGTGTCATACAATATACTGTTGATGAATATTTACTTGACGATTCTATACGGAGAGTAAATATTTTGCAAGAAATTATGCTGACAATTCTGTATTCTTTTTAAACATAATTTCAATAATAAAGCTGATGTTATTCAATGGTTGGATGGAATCAGCAGACAGTCTTGCTTGACGCAGATTTCGTGTTTGTTGGCACTCGTCGGCAAGCAAGAAACTTAGGTCAAGCAAAGCTGCCTGCTGATTCCGCCCAACCATCTACTAACAAAAATCCTGAGTGCACTGTGATGGCGAGCCACGTAACAGGGTGGCCACAATGCAGGCTTGACTGATAGAATTCAGTCCTCAGTAAACAAAAGGTTAGACAAATGACGTTAGTTAATGTCCAGTCAAAAGTTGATGTTAATATGATAAATACTGCACCTCAGTCTACACAAATATCTTTAAATTAAAGTTGGGCGTCAAAGTTTCAAGCTTACGAATAACAAATAAGTGTCTAGTTGATTTACTGACTAATTAAACTGACCCCAACAATATTTGTTAGTATTCTTCTGAAATCATAAATAACTTTCAAGTATTGGTTTTGTAGAGATTTTTTTGTTTGATTACTTGGAGGATTTCATCATGAGCTGAAATCAGTTAGAGAACCACTGGAAAACCTGGGGGTTTTGGATAGCCAGCTGTTTCGTCCTAGTTTGCGACTCTTCATCGGTACGCACTCGCCGCCAGGGCTCGAACCCAGGAACTTCTGGTTGAAAGGCTAGCGAGCTCGTAGACCATTAAGCTACTGGGAGCCGATCCAGTGGCCAGCCCATGAATTCTAACTTCTGCCAATTCATGACATAGCGTGACCACTTCGCAATGTCTTCTTCGATGAGTTACTGCCTCACCTTCAACCTGCTGCACCCTATTGGTCACGGGTTCCTACTAGAACCGCAGGTTAACTGCCTGAATAGGGCCAGTCGCTAGCGAGTATCTATATATTTATACAATTATTTTGTTAAGCCAGTGTGTAAAAGTAAATTCTTCACTTTTTAGAAATTGAAAATGAAAAGTATTCCAGTCAAACCGTCTAACTCTGAGATATCCAATCACCAAAGAATAGCTTAATTTTTTCTACTTTAATTGATAGGTTAAAGTTCCTGTTTTCCATTTCCCTCTTACTGTGTTCAAGTTTCCTTATTTACATGTGAACTCGCGATTTGCTTATTTTATTTTTTGAAGGCATCAAAAATACATTTGTATGCATACCCAGTATCCGGGTTTTGTCGTCGTCGGTTGAACTAATAAATCCCACAGTCAAAAACTTTTTTTATTCATTCTATGACTAACTACGAAAAGGTGAAGCTAAATTAAATTCACCTGTTTTTACCAGTTTTAGCTTTAGCTGACATTTTGAGATAAAATGAAATTTTTTTGATTATAGCTTGATTCCATACCGTAGTTTTCGTACAAGTATGGAATTTTCAGTATGTGATATCAGTAGCCCAAATTTTGCAGGCCAACCAATTGATATCAGGTGTGCGTCGGCAGGGGATTGAACCCCGGACCATGTGCATGGTCGGCGAGAGTCCTAACCGCTGTGCCACGGACGAACAGCTGGAATTATTAATTTATGGTCATAAACAGTCATAAGAATAAAATTTGGAGTTGACTGAGATGCCTGTCGATACTAAGGTTACCATCATGGTGTTATCTGTCTATTCCAACCCTAAGATTACCCTGCTAAATGACGTTATTGATAACTTTACAGTGAAATTGAGTAAAAATTTGTAAATTTCAGTGAGTTGCTTTGGTTTTACACATTGTAAGTTAAAGACTTAAGTGATGGGTTATGGCTTCAGTGTAAATGTCGCTTTTGAATTTGACGGTTCAGTCCTGGTAGACGTGTTAAATAATATAACTTCAGCTTCGTACATGTGACCACATGTTCTATAAAATAATCAGATCGCTCAACCAATAGGTCGTACACAATTTTTCACTCTTCAAAACAATCTAGTACTGTGAGAGTTGAGGAATAGTGTTTGAAATCACTTGCTAACCTATATAGGTACTATAAGACTACTTTAACAACAAAAGATAAACTCAAATCTTCTATTCTTGTCTAGCATTTTCACGAAACCGATTTAGTGATATTGAGAAATGTGCAAACATTTGCCAGTTTAATTCATTTCTGATGTTTGTGTGAATCTTACAAGCATCTAAATCTTCCTAAATTAAAGCATATTTAATAGTTTGATTCTCGTCAATACATCTTGAAGTGTACGTTATCCTTGTTCTCACCACTATACAGCTGGGCGTTTGAAGCACTTCATCAAGTGTGTCTTTTACCTCAGCCGTCATCACAATTTGTTCTCACCAAATACAAAGATGGTTATTGGCAAACTCAGATCTGAATCGAACTCTAAAATTAAATCCAGTTTTGAATTGTGTATGGCCACAAAGTCAACTAAATTAAGTTAAAAACTTCGGATAAATGGTCACACTGTAGGAGAAAATTCGGATTACACTTTTTTGGCTTACTATTGCACGGTTACGTCAAACTACCATGTACGCCTTAGGTCTTCATTGCAAACTGTCTGTTTTAATTTACTGCTTTGTAGATCCCCATTTCTATTCAACTTCATCATAGATGTACTAATGGACTTAACCCTTACCCACTTCAGAGACTCAGGGATTGACTTGCTACCAGGGTATAATCTCGTTGACTTAGAATATGCAGAAGATATAGCCCTTCTAGGTGAAGACGCTGACAAAATGCAGAGTCTTCTGAACACCTTGAGCAGCAATCTTCGAATGTTTGGCATGCGATTCGCTCCTGTAAAATGTAAGATGCTGCTACAGCAATGACTGGACTACGTCAACTCCTAGATTAGAAATAGGGAGTGAAGTGATAGAGCATGTTGACCACTTCACTTACTTGGGAAGTACCATCAGCCCCAACGGGTTGATCTCTGACGAAATCTCAGCACGGATACAGAGGGCTAGTTTCGCATATGCCAGTTTACGCCGTCTCTGGCGTAGATGTGATATCCGACTATCGACCAAAGGGCGTGTGTACTGCTCAACAGTCCGCTCCGTCCTCCTTTATGGCTGTGAGACCTGGCCATTGAGAGTGGAAGACATGAAAAGATTATCTGTCTTTGATCATAGGTGTCTGCGTTCTATCTCCCGTGTGAAGTGGTATAATAAGGTGAGCAATATTGAGGTTAGGCGTCGAGTGCTAGGGAAGGAGAGGAAATCAGTCGACGAGACTGTGAAATTGCATCGACTGAGATGGTTAGGACATGTGTTACGCACGCATCCCTAGCCATCGATTGCCTTCCTCGACAACGGGCAATGTTAGCTGACATAGGGTCAGGCTGGAAAAGAGCTAGCGGCGGTCAAACCAAAACATGGCAATGAAATCTACAACAGTTTGTCTGAGCCACGTAGGAAGGTGTAGACTTCCTGGTTGGGGTCCTCGGGACAGTAAAAACCAATGGTTGGAAACAATTGGTGACATGGCTCAAAATCGTTCTCAGTGGCTGGTGCAGATGCATCCACTCCTTGTGACTTATGATTTCCAATTAAACTGTTTTGTTCTTCGTTATTACTATACCTTTGTCTCACACCTCTGTTCACTGTCTCTATTATGCATTTCTCCTACTTTCTTCTCTTGCTTTGTGTGCTACAAAGAGGGAGTGTGGTGACTTGAACTGCCGCACATATGTGCAAAGTTCTATGTCGAAAATAGACAGAGACAGACAGACTGCTTTGTAGTGCTACAATATGTTACGTCTATATAAACTGTTTAGAATTTCAGCTTATTTGAAACTTTTGTAAATAAGATGGTTTAATAAAAAAAGTAAAATCGTCAATATTTCATGAAATATTTCACATAATTGAATATCAGTTCACATGCTGCTGCTGCTGGATTCAACATAGAACTTGGCACCGAGGTGCAGCAGTTCGAGTTGCCACGTTCCAAAGAGCACACAAAGGTAGACAGGAAAATGAGAGAAGAGAATCAATAGAGTTTTGACAAGTATAAGAGTGAAACAGAATGAGTAATGGTAGAAAGGAATATGAAAGGTTAAAGAGACTGAATACATCTGCGTAAGCCATTGACAACGATTTTGAGCCATGTCACCTATTGTCTCCAGCCATTGATTCTTAGAGTCCCGAGGGCCCCAACCCGGAAGTCTGCATCTCCCTACCTGACTCAGTTTAACTGTCAGGGATTTCATGGATTGATGCCATGTTTTTGTTTGGCCACCACTTACTCTTTTCCAACCTGCACATATATCAGCTAGTAATGCCCGTCGGGGGAGGCGATGGCTAGGCATGCGCAGCACGTGACCTAACCATCTCAATCTATGTAACTTCATAGCCTCTTCGATTGATTTTCCCTCTTTGCCCAACACTCTACGCCTAACGTCAACATTACTTACCTTATTATACCACCTAACGCGAGAAAGAGATCGTAAACATCTGTGGTCAAAAACAGACAATCTCTTCATGTCTTCCGCTCTCAATGGCCACGTCTCACCGCCATAGAGAAGGACGGAGCGAACTGCTGAGCAGTATACACGTCCCTTGGTTGATAGCCGAATGTCACGCCTACGCCAGAGACGGTGTAAGTTAGCGAAAGCAGCCCGAGCTTTCTGGATCCGTGCTGTGATTTCGTCACCAATCAATCCGTTGGTGCTGATACAACTTCCCAAATAGGTGAAGTGGTCAACATGTTCTATCACTTCACTCCCTATCACTAAGCTAGGAGTTGACGTAGTCCAGTCCTGTAGCAGCATCTTACATTTTACAGGGGCGAATCGCATGCCAAACATACGAAGATTGCTGCTCAAGGTGTTCAGAAGACTCTGCATTTTGTCAGCGTCCTCCCCTAACAGGACTATGTCGTCTGCATATTCTAAGTCCACAAGACTATTCCCTGGTAACAAGTCGATTCCTAAGTCGTTAAGTTCAGTTAAGGATACTTCCATTAGCATATCTATGATGAAGTTAAACAGGAAAGGGGAAAGTGGACATCCTTGACGGACACCACTGGTTGTTATCAATTCAGATGACAATTCCCCATAAGCCCTTACACGGCTACGTGAGTTTGAGTAGAGTGCCTTGATTAGTGCAATGTACTTTCTTGGCACTCCCTTCACAGTCAAACATTGCCATAGTACCTCTCGATCCACGGAGTCGAAGGCCGCCTTCAGGTCAAGAAATATGGCAATTGTCAGACGCCTAAAAGTGTGTCTATGTTCTAGGATCTGTCGGAGAGTGAAGATATGATCTATGCACCCTCTACCTGGCCTAAAGCCCGCTTGATTTTCCCTCGTTTGTTCCTCCCGAGTTCGGCTTAGTCTGTTCATGATTACTGAGCCTAGGATTTTAGAGACTATGTTCGTTAGGCTGATTCCTCTATGATTATCACATGAGGACTTGTCTCCCTTCTTGAATATTGGTATGATAAGTGACTTACCCCAGTCTGATGATGGGCAGAAGTGATAAATACGCTACTGAGACACACCAAATGAAAAACAACAAACAAAAACAGGCCGTGTGTGACCGGCCTCAAGCAGTTGTCCCCTGGGCTCTGCGGTCACGCAACCAACTTCCACGGTGTGGGCAGCCGGGAAGTAACAATCGCCCTCACAATCCGAAGTGCACGCGAAACCTCTCTAATCCTCACTCACCTTTGTCTTCATCTTCATCTCTATTATCTTGCCTTCCTTCTACTAATGCAACTCCTCTACTTAATGGCTCTTCACTTCCTCTTCACTCTGTGTGCACTGAAAACGACGTTCACATGACTGTGTAGAAAGTGAAGTTTTTGAAACCTTATAAAACTGTTTACTCCTAATTTAATACCGAATATTATTTCTTTTCTACGAAGACAGCTTTACATGTTGTAAAATGTGTTGCTATTTTCATCATCAATTATTTTACTTAGAATATGAAATATTGCCTGAGATCACCAAGAAATCAGATGAGCCACAGTTGATCTAGCCTAAATTCTTAACTGAATTAAGTATATATAATGAATGACGACCGGTATTTTGTGCCGATTGCTGGTAATTCTGTCATCATTCTTGACCAGGCTATTCTTTTCTATTCCAAACTGAACCTTGATAATTTACACTTGTAACTATCTAGCTATGAATTTACTTTCTGGACTTCGGAAATGCCTAAAGTGATATCAGATCTCAGATTAAAATGTCATTATTTTGTTAACCACTGAATGACCTTGTTTAATGTTTATTAATCACTAACAGGATGACAGTGCGTCGGTGGCATAGCGGTTAGGATACCCGCCGACCATGCACATGGTCCGGGGTTAGATCCCCGGCCGACGCACTCCTTTACCTCGCTAAGCCAGAAATAAAGCTGGTAAAGGGGAAAGGTTGGGCATTAGGCTAGCAACCTCATCCTGTAAAAATAAACACTGCTAAAGAAACTTCGAGCCTCTAGCTTGAAGCCCTATGTTCCACTGGGAACGTGAAGGAATAAAAAAACAGGATGACAAGTTGTTCTCAGCACAAAATATAGTCGTGACTATTTTAATGCGCAAACCTTTACATATTTCGAGATTTATTCTCAGCGAATTCCCCAGCTGAGTTTGAAGGTGTATGCCAATACCTATTATGTAGGCATTCACACGATATGGCATATGACAAGTTCATGTCACAAAAAGTGTTCTATGAATAATATTAAGCAATTTAAATAGGTCAAGTCATCTTAATGATTCCTCAAAATATCTCATAATCCAAAATTTTTGATTTTTCTTTAGGAATTTCACTTACCGGAATCACTGATGAATGTCTAAATTGGGCCTTGAAAACTGATTCAGTATAAATTGGACTAAAACCTTTCGTTTCTGGTAGATATAAAGCGATAAGAACAATCACAGTGATCAGTATACATATAAACGGTATGAATGCATAAATATCCATGATTGCCTGTAGAAAAAAAAAGTAGAAGTGGAGAGGAAATGAAAAATGTTAATTACTCATGCAAAAAAAATGGAATTATTATTTAATTCTTACTTTTAGCAGTTTGTTAACACGTTATTCTCAATAATATTTGAAATTGGAACTACGTAAGATATTATAGAAACTGAACTGCATCAACTAACAACTGTGACCAAATTCTTTTTTGTTCTGCTACATTTCAAGGTAAATAATAAAATCAATCCAATATCTCAGGCTATTGTATTTTGGTTATAAAAGCTATTATAATTATTGTGCTGTATTTCAACTAATAATATCCAAATGATCATATAAGCACAGAAAGAGTAGTGTTGTTAAATCAATGCTGAAATAAGAATTATATTTATTCTCTGTAATTTTGCAAATGTTGGCAACACTTTTGGTTTGTTCTATGAATTAAATTGGATGGAATTCCAGTAACAAAGTAAAATGATGAGATCATTAATTCCGATTAGTTTGATCCTAATACTGGAGACAAGGCTATGGAAAGAAATATGTTATGTACAGCTAGAAATCACTGAAGAAAGATAAACCCAGTCGTGTGAACCTTTCATACTTCCAGATAAACTAATCTGAGTGTAGTAGTGATTGATTTTCTCCTGAATAAGTTGAGCAGCTTTTGTAATTTTACATCAGCTTAACCTGAATGACACAATCTACTGATTCACGTGAATGATTTATGGGTACTGTTTTCAGCCAGTTGAACAGTCTCGGTCGGAACATCATCACTCACTGAGAAATGCAGGTACATGCAGATGACGAGTCCCAAATAGGACGAAATGCGCATTCTGAATTCCACTGCTAGTCACCATCCACCAATTAAATACTAAGTTGAACATTTTGTTCATTTTTTTAATTTATTTTAGATGACAAAAACAACCAATGAACATTATTTTCACAATATATTCCTGTAAATGGAAGGACATTTGCAAACACCATCGTATCTCCTGTAATGGTAATATTTGTCCAGAAATACAATTAAATTACATGACCACATCATGTTTCAGAATTTGCATTGACTTCAGAGTAATAGCAAGATACTAGCAACATAAAAGTGGCGTTAAAAAGAGTGGGAAGATAAGAAAAGAACTCTGAACTTAACTGAGACGAGCAGAAAACAATTAAATGACTGAGAGAAAATAGAAATTTTGATCTCATTATAAAAGTGAGGTAGAAAAGTAGTAGTGATAAGAAAAATACAGAGCAAATGTTTAAGAAGTTATGAACCAACTACAGGTTGATACATGTCATGAACTCAAAGCGATTCTCATCAAAACGATAGGTGTTCAAATAAAAAGAAAGACTAGGCAAACTAGTGAAGAATGAAATCCAACAGCTCACTTAAGTGATTCCATGCTTGAGCTAATCTCATAATACAGATCTCATAAGGTAACCAGTTCCAACACTTCCTAGAACTACTAGGTAATACCATTCACAAATAAATTATAATTTGAATAAGAAGAATGAACATATTTGCAGGATAATACGAGCTCGTTTTATTTCGTGGATTCCCTTCAATTGCTTACATTCAAAATAAATCAATTATATGTTACGTCATTTCTAAACATACTTTTTACAAGGATTTCAAATTATATATAGATAGCATAAGCAACATAATTTCAAAAATGATGTAAGTAGACAATTATTTAGTGTTAAAAGAGTAACTATTTATATAGTAATTAGACAAGAGGGTAGAATTCATATTTCTTTTGGAAACAAGGATGGACTAGAAACAAAATACAAAGATAGAACAACAGAGTTAATTTATACATATTAAGGTGGAGAGGTCATGAAGTTGATGGTGTAGTAAAATTGTAAAATAGATAAAATGATTAAATTTAGTAGATATGGTCGGTACCTTAATAGTGAGTACAACTCAGTGAGTCAAAATCAAGATTGAGGGGAATGTTACGCAACAGAACAAAACAATGATGGTTACCAGGGTAGTGAGAGATTAGTCACACTGTCTTTCTGTAAACATAGTTTGGGTCGAAAGATGTATGAAATAAATCATAACTCTTAAGCAGAAAGTGAAGACTGGGGAAGTTTTCGTTAACACTTTCTCTGAAGAACCCTAAAGATGTGAGATCAGCGAAAAAGGGAGAGTCTGATTTCTCAGGATCTCTATGCACTCTTCACACCTATACACATAAATTTATCCCAAAAAAGCAACATTGAATCCTATGAACAGTAATAAGAATCCTGTTGACGCTGTGAGTTCAAAAGTCTCTAGACCAAAGTGACTACCATCTATCCTTCAATGATTTTCAGTCTGATGAACGACTATTTGACCTGACAAAAGGAATCTTAATCAGAATTTCAATATTAAATACGCTAAAGCGTAAAAAAATACAACAAATGTCCACCTAGAAGGTGTATCAGCAGAATGCCTACATAAAGAAACACTTATCCAGACTTCAATCAATGAACTGATTATACTTCTGTATATATTTATATACACCAAGCAGGCTGGTATGACCTCAAGAAATAAGTATATTTCATGTACTAAAAAAATGTTCGATGTACATTACGTGAAGAAGGAATTAGCAGCTAAGAAAGGAATGTCATCAATTACAACGAAGTACCTAGTAATCGGTTTATTTGAGAATCTGGTCACCCTACCAGTCAACACTTTTATAATCACATGGCACAGAAAAGTTATAACATGAAATTTCACGTCACAACCTGCGTGTGCGCAAGTTTGATTGAAAATATTGTGAAATCTCAGGAGATAATTCCAAAGTTTGTAGTAGGAATTTAGGGGAGCATAACATCTAGATAAATATTATTTATAAATCAGTTTAAAAGGTAACCAATCTAGTTTCTAAACAAGAATTACTTTAAAGGACACACATGATCTTGTTAAATAACAAAAACTAAGCAAGAAAAAGCCCCCAAATACGTCATCCTGGAAGAAAATCACATTAGGAAACCGACTGTTACGAAAACAACAAAACAAGATAAAAACAGTTTGAAGTTATTTGGAATGGAAATTTCATAAATCAAAATACTGGAAAATTATCAAGTTAAGAAGCAAACGAAAATCTATACAGATACAAAAGGTCCATTTCAGAAGTCAGTTCAACAGAAATATTCATTGTGCTTAAACAGAAGTTATATTTTGTAATCCACCTACAAACGACGACTGCCAGTATAATGAAAAAGTCATTCAGAAATTATTATGATACAATATCATATAAGCCCAACTGGTAACTATAAGCCAATCTAGAATAAAAGGATCAAGTTCCACAGTTTATTGGTACTGAATAGTATTATCATATTAGTTATTCAGCCGTAATGATGAGGACACTCAGATCCACATGAGACAATTTCCTTGGAAAACACAATTTGAGATAGCTTGGAAAACATCAGAAAACTATTTAAATGTGATACATGAATATTAAAATACTTTGGCAACAAACTAAACTCTTCTATTCATTTTTTGTTCTTTTTCTAATAAGTTTATAGTTCCGCATGCATATGACATAAAAAAGCCTTTGCAATAGATATTCGACATCAAACAAGAATCAACAGCGACAATTCTTCACTGAGGAAAAGAATGGATACTGAAATATTTAAAAACCTCACTTAGAATGAAAATATAATTTCACTATGTGAATCTTCCTAACAATATCATCAGTGAAATTTTGTCATATTTCATGATGGTATAACTATGAAGTGTCCGAAATCTTCTGTTCAGATACAAGGGTTGACTTTGACAACTCAAATGGAATCTAATATTTGAGTTTAGGACACATTAGACCGAGGATTTCTAAAGTATTGTTCATTTCATTCAGTGATATTTTGATTTCACCTTTTTTCAGACAATATGAGTTGGTCGTATATAAAGAATTTCATTCTGATAAAACAAATTCTTGTGCACCTACGAAGAAGTATCACACACCATTGTCTAGAAGCTTCTATTAGTCAAAGAATCCTGAAGACATTAAAGAACCCGATATAGATTGATGCATAAACCCAACGGATTCTAAAAATCATCTCATACAAATTATGCATTTGGTGCACATTAAAAGGATAATAGTAATAAGTGTTTTATAAATTGTATATCACTAAAGCAACTTATTTTTTTATTCCTTCACGTTCCCAGTGGAACATAGGGCTTCAAGCTAGAGGCTTGAAGTTTCTGTAGCAATGTATATTTTTACAGGATGAGGTTGCTAGCCTCATGCCAAACCTTTCCTCTTCGCCAGGTTTTTAGTTCTGGCTTAGCGAGGTAAAGGAGTGCGTCGGCCGGGGATCTAACCCCGGACCATGTGCATGGTCGGCGACAGTCCTAACCGCTGTGCCACCGGCGCACAAAGCAACTTATTACTGTCTGTTAACTGTCATCAAATAAACAGACTGTATTTGAGTGTAATTGCAATAAAACTAACAATATTTCCGTCCCATTTTTAGAATTTTATTTCAATGATAAAGTATTCTAGTGAAGACTATTAACACTTATTCATATTCATGAAACAAATAAATAAATAAGTAAATTGCATCATTCTGCAAAAAGTCAATATACACTTTAAAACTTTTTATAACACTTATTAGTCTATTTTTGATTTGACACTAGTAACTAGTGTGATGCGTCTAGTCCTCTTTTGGTGCAGACTGAATTCTATCAGTCAGGTTGTAATGTGGCCACCATTCTAGGTAGCTCGCCATCACGGTGTACATAGTTTGTGATGATATTAGGTGGTTGGAGGCAATCGGCAGGAAGCCTTGGACCTAGGTTTCGTGCTAGTTGGCACTCGTCAGCAAGGCGTATCTGCAACCTTGAAGGAACTCATGTCCCTTCTGAGATTCGAACCCGCGTCACCCAGTGCTGCAGTCAGAGACGTTACCACTGAGCTATTCGGGCTCTGAGCCCGAATAGCTCAGTGGTAACGTCTCTGACTGCAGCACTGGGTGACGCGGGTTCGAATCTCAGAAGGGACATGAGTTCCTTCAAGGTTGCAGATACGCCTTGCTGACGAGTGCCAACTAGCACGAAACCTAGGTCCAAGGCTTCCTGCCGATTGCCTCCAACCACCTAATATCATCACTTATTAGTCTGATAAATTGTATTAACACATATGAACAGACTGATTGATTTACTGAATCATTTATCTTAAAACTCACATTCACCTCACTCATAGTTTAAATTTAATTGTATTTCAGTCTCATATATGTTGCATCATTAAAATCAAGCATATAGAATACAAACTGATATGTAATCACACAAAGGCTAAGCAAAACAATAACAGTGATAGGGCGTGGATTAAAAATAGTCTGGATAAAAAAAACAAAAACATAGTGATATTTCTGTAATTTTCCCCCTCGCTAAACTTGAACAAAGCAAAAACAACAACAAATTCAGCCGGATAACACAGTGGCGCTTAATATTGCTGATTCTTGTCAACTGTATACAACATCAAAATTTTTTATCAATATACACATTGTTCACATACTTTAGTTGTTCAACATGATAACAAAGGTCATTAATATTACGCAACTAAATAGCATAATGAAAAAGATAAAAGTGCTTATTAATCTTGTTAGTATGTGTGAGAATAGTCACATGGTTATTCAAAAATTAAGAATGGAAGTTGTAGATTAAATAATGGTATAAAATTGATAACACAGGTTACTTAAAGGTTAAATAAATTAGTTGAGTAGAGGTCAGCAGATAGTAATTTCAAAAGTGCGGGTAAATTGTTTTGAGTGTGTATGCAACTGAAAATAACCAACGAAATAAAATGATATCATGTCATATCATATTATCCTGCTCAATTTGTTGTCCCTGCTTTATCCGTGCCATTGTTCTGCGAATAAAAGAAGCTATGATCGCTGTTCAAAAACCGTATTCTAAGGAACAATAGTGATTTATTGACTAATAACTAGTTTACTTGTTGAAAGTCTGTTTTCTCACAAACTGCTGATAATGTTAAGATGAAAAATAAGCTTAAATAAGTGTTCATACAAAGTAGAAAACTTATTTTTTCAATTACTCATAAAATTGTGCAATCATTCCTACCGTTGAATAGTTTCATTACTTTCACACTTGGTCACAACCGGCCTCAGTTAGAGAACCATTGAAAACCAGGTAGTAGTGGACAACAGTCTGTGAATTCTAACTTCTACCAATACGTGACTTTAGCACGACTACCAGCTAATGTTATCAGCCAGTATTTGTCCTCACTGCCGACAGGATGGACCCCACTGGTTACGCCTTCTCACTAGAACTCCAGGAAACTCCGTCCTCCAGTCAGTTACTAAAAACTATTAACTCAGTTCTAAAGGTCCCTACATTCATATTTTCTTATACAAAAAGTCACAAATCTCGTAATTAACAAATTATTTTGATAACTATAACTTCTATGGTCATAAAATAGATTCTCTATTTTGTTATCATAGTGAAACAAGGTTCAAGTGATTGGACCAGTTAAAATGGTGGTTAAAACAGTTGATTTAATCGGTATTCCATTCAATTTTCTCCCTTGACGAACTTAAACAAAGTAAGAACAACAAACTGAACAGGATAATATGATATGATATAATTTGGTTTCATTGGTTCTTTTCAACTGTATACAACCTAAAACAATTTTAATACCAATGTAGAAAATATTCACATAATTTAGTTAACAGACATGAAGATGAAGACCATTAATACGAAGTAATTGAACAGCATTATGGAGAAGACAAAGGAAGTTATTAAGCTATTTGGTATATGTAGAAACAACCACAAGAATATTTTAGAGTTAAGAGAGGAAGTTTCAAACTAATTAGAAGTGTAAAGTTGCAAACACAAGTTACGTAAGGGTTGACTAATTTAGTTGAACAGAAGTCAGCTTAAGAGCATGGATAAAGATAAAATTTTCTAAATCCCTTTGCGTTCCGAGTGGAATATATGGCTTCATTCTTGAGTTTGAAGTTTCATTGGTGGTTTTGTTGTCTATTTACAAGATGGAGATGGTAGCCTCTTGCCCAAGCTTCCCTCTTTGCCAGGCTTACTACCGGATAAGGGACTTTTAAGAGTGCCCCAGCTGGGAATCTAACACCGGACTACATGGGTGGTTGGTAAGCATCCTACCACTGCATCACTAACGCACAACACACGAAATTAGATGTTTAAAATTACACATAATTAAGATAACAAAAATAAAAAAATAAAAAGAGCATAAAATACGTTCATCATGGTAGGACGAGATTAACAATAATTTGTTTCCCAATGAATAAGTTCGGTTTTAACCGTTTAATGACTACAGCTTCAGCGATATTTAGTAGGCTGAAACTAACTGGAACTCTGTGTATCTTAAGTGGTTTTAAAACACCAATTGCATAACCATTATTGATCAATTTACCAGAGACTACACTAATGAAGACTTTCGTGCCTTTGAGCATTGAAAAAGGCATGATAAAGAATGAGTGCGACTGTCCCGCTACCACTGGCATTTAACCACCAAAGTAGGTTTCCAAATAATAATTTTTAATCTTTCCTGGATGACAGTTGGAAAACCAGTGGTGTGCAGTTTTGAGCTTAGTTTAATTCGCATTCTGTTTTTAGGAGTCATATACCTTTTAAACACATCTCTGTCTCTGCAATGATATTTTCAGGAATTTGTTAGCAAATATAAAATTAATGGTATATTATACGGACATACGGGAAGAATATGTTAAAAATATGTCAGTTAACATTCCAAATAAGAAATATCATGTTAATATTCATTTTAGAATTTGTTTAAACTCACAAGTAATTGTGGGAAAACAAGTCCAACAACAATATTACAGAGCCAATTTGTGCCAACAGCTACACTTGATGCAGTGTCTCTGTGTTCCTGAGTAAACAATTCTGCCACAATAAACCAGGGGATTGAACCTGTAAAGTTGACAAGAACATTTAAACTTGTTAGCTATTTATAAAGCTTTTCAACGAAGGTGATGAAGACATGTATATATACATACCAGAGTGGTGGCAACAACTATTTCGTGTTCCCCTGACACTGATATTTGATAGTCTATATTTCACTGCTAAACTGACTGACTTCTATGACCCTTCATTCTCGGTGTGAATACTCCTACATCCTACATATACATCATTTACTTGTGAATTAGGAATCAATGAAGTCCCCCTAACTCATCGATGAAACCTTAAGGATCGAATATCAGCTCTTAGTGCAATACAGTTCGAAAAATACACATGACCTAACTGGCAGCTTACACTGACATGGAACAAAACATGTTCACTAGACGATTTATCTATTGCTAAACTAAAAATCCAAAATACCTTCTTTAGCATAGCTAAAATGTTTGAGCGACTGAAATGACATTCGAGTGTTGTTTTTCAGGGATTTGATTTGATTGGTTACAGGATTTCATCATGAGCTGACATCGGTTAGAGAACCATGGGAAAACTTGGGAGTACTAGACAACTATTTCGTCCTAGTTTGGGACCCTTCAACGGTACTCGCCCACCGGGGTTCGAAGTCAGGACCTTCTGGTCACAAGGCGCGCTCGTAGACCATTAAGTCACTGGAGCCCGGTCCTGGGTTTGGACCCCGGTGGATGCATACTGCCTAAAGCTCCCAAAATAGGACGAAACAGCTGTTCAGTAGTCCCAATTTTTCCAGTGATTCTCTAACCGATATCAGTTCATGACGAAGTCCTGTGACTAAAATGATAGTTGTACAACTTAAATATTTCACCTCTGTCGTATTTTGCATTTAGAGACTTAATCCAACACTAAAGTTTCGGTCTCCTTTGTTTTCACTGGGCACGTTTTACTGATATGAACAATACTCGACAGGAGTTAAAGAGAAAATTATACAATCATGACATTGTTTAAGATGAAATGTAACATTATTATAAGTTTGTAGTAATGTTAATCACCCACAAAAATAATCTATATACCACTAAGATTACACTTATGTTTTAAGGATATAATTTAACTCAACTTCCATAGAAATGAGAATAATTTTAAAAAATCACCGTGTTTAATACGAATAAACTTTTAAAACTGGCTGTTTAATTACCTGGTCCAATAGAGAATCCCGAAACGAATAAATATATTATAAGAATAGCGATATATGTAAGCCAAAGTGTTCCTGTAAACTTCTGGACGGCAAGAACTGTCGTAAATGAAATCAGACTGAACAGACATATTGAAAAACCAATCAACAGAAGTACACGTCTGCCTCCTCGGTCAATAATAAATATTGATATAATAGTACCTAATAGAATAGTTGCTCCAACTCCGAGATTTACTAAAGTAGCATCTTTATTGCTAAGACCAATACTTTCAAACAGTGGAACAGAATAATATAGAATCTAAAGTGATCAAAATGAAAATAAACATTTACAACTGAAGTTAAAACGGTAATTTACATTCTAAACTTATGATGCTTGCTCGAATAAAAAATTTAGATACATGAAAACCGACTTGCATTTACAACTTCACTTGTTTAATCTATTTGAAATACCTACTGATATAATACTCATTTCATAAATGATAGAAACCATTTAAGCATAATGAAAATATACATTGTCTTTAATTGCCAACAACCTAATGAATTAAATAAAGTCTAAAACAGTCCCTAGGTCAAAAGAGACACTTATAGGCACTTAAAGGAGTTGCAACCTTAAAAACGTTTGCCATCTGGAGTAAATTAAGTGAATTACTTCTTTCTTAACATGCATTAATGACTGTCATAATGCCATTTACCTTCCTGAAGAGTATATGTCACAAAATTTATTATAAAATGAATTCTGAGGACGTTTTTTATTTTGTAACCGAATAAGTAATGGAAATGAAAAATGCCCAAAATTATGATAATTTAGCTGAGGTAAGTAAAGTGTTTTTGCTATGATTTGCCTAGAATTTCTAATGAGCTCGAGGTGATAGAGTCATGTTTTACATTTTATGTTTCATGTTTTTCAGATGAATGATATTTAATCAGCATCCTTAATTACATAATCACTGGAAGAATAACTACGTGAAATAGTTGTCAGCAAACGTAATCATTCAAAATGGTATTTTTAATTACAACGAATGACCATGTTATACTTGAATATTTTACAAACATTCAAACACCCTACAAAAGTCGATGATACTTAGAGCAGATGTAAGCAAAATGTTAGAGTTGTTGAGTAAAGGTTGCAGCATAAGTAGTAAAGCAACTCATAAAGATGAACATAATAAAAAAACCCAGTATGCTTGTATACCCTGAAAGATTTGAAGCTAGTACGCCAGTATTAGTCCATTCGTTGATTTTGTCACAGGAACTTCATAACGTTTTCTGAGTAACATTCAGATTGAAATTTACTAACAATTTCTGTATCAGTGGTATGAACTTGAAAGATGAATTTCCTCCAAAGAATTACTTCGGAAATAATAACAAATGACTGTGTAGCAAATCTAAAAATACTGTGCCTTAAAATTAAGACAAATTTCTAATAACATCCAAAAAGGAACAGTTATTTGTCCCTCCCAAAACCTGTCTGATCACATGTTCTCGTATATCTTTTCAGTTATAAAAAGCTGACTTTAGCAACCAAAAGGAAATACTCTAAATATTCCACATCATCAACCTCGCCAAGTTTAGGAATTCGGGAAAAGAGGGAAGGTTTGGTGTGAGGCTAGTGAACATACCAACCAGAAACTTGAAAGCTTAGCGAAAAATTAAAAGCTAAACTCAGTTTTTGTCAGAATCAGAAAAATGGAATGACACACCTGGTGAAGTCAACCCAGTCACATGATGTGTCTTCTTACCGTGTAGTAAGAATAAGCATGGCAAAATGAATGTCCACACGAAGTCCCAAGCTGGATGGGAGGGCTGCTCAGTTTGCAAATGAAGTGAGAAGAAATGATGCAGAGGTGCTGAGAATCCGTGAGATCAAATGGAATGGAAGTGGAATCTGCAAACTGTTAACTATAGGGTCAACAATCTACGCCAGTCACTCAGATGACAACCATGAGCACACTGAGGGAGTGAGTAGCTATCATGATGTCACAAACAGCAGCCAAGGCCCTTATGCAGTGGGAACCAATCTCCTCCCGCAAGATAATGACAGCAAGATTCGTAGGAAATTTAAAATTATCCAATACTACATGCCCACAAACAACTCAGATCAAGAGAAGAAGTAAGAATTCTTCTACTGCCTTCGTTCAGTGCAGTAGATCAGAAAGAGAGAAAGGATAAGCAATAAAGAACTCTAGGAACGAACTAATCAAGAACTTATTGCACAAGAAATATGCTGAAGGAATTGGAGATGGATCGGACACACCCTGAGAAGACCGTTGATTGACGTCGCACTACAGGCAAGTCCTCGAGTGGAACCGAATGGGAAGTAAGGAGTTGAGCGTTCGAGTCTGACATGGTAGAGATTGTCGGGAGAGAAAATGGAAGCTTGTAAGTAATCGGGGGTCTGCTGAAAAGATCACTGAGAACAGGTTGAAACAGAGGTGTGATGCTGAAGCCATATGATCTACTCGGAACCCAAGGGGATAATGCTACATCATCTATAGACATCATCATGACCATATTTGGTGGACAGTGGCTAGAAGTGCAATAGAGGGGGAACATTTCGTCCTATTTAGAATTCGTCATCTGGATGTGCCTAAAATCCCCGATGAGTGATAGTATTACCAGTGCGACTCAAACCAAACACCCATCATTTCAAACACCGAAGCATCATCTAGTAAGTGCATCCTGGATTCCACGGCTAGTCACCATCCACCAAATAACACCATATTAATCTTCAAACATCGCAGAAGCGTCCATTCTAGGAGCCGACACGTCAGACACCACATATTTCGATCTAATACAATCAAGCAACGGGAAATGCTAAATTAATTTAAACAAATCATCGCTATGATGTATATAACGAAAGTTTCTAACGGAGCAGTTGGACATTTTTCGCTTATAAATTCTTATGTGCTTCTTGCATCGAGTTGTTACATATGCATAAGCAGAGTTTAGAAAGAGAAAAGTTTTCTCGCAACAAACACATGACATAAATATTCATTGATAAGATATTATATAAAACTAAACACTATTAGTTTGAGGACTTTATCCAGTTTCTAAGTCTCTTGGTAATATGAATGGCGAAACAATTTATGGAAACAGTAAAATTGCACAGAATTGGGAAAAACTTAGCTTGTGATGTATGAGTATGAATATTTATTAATCTGACTGACGCACTTTAATATAAATGCGTCAAGCACAAAAGCTACCCTTTAAAGATATAAAGTAACAATGGATGATATTATCACTAACTAGAGACATAAACAATGGTGAATCTCACATGAAATGATACAAACGAAGTAAAATCTGAGATACCGTTCAGTATTTGATAGGCTCAACAAGTTACTAACTGGCTAGTCGACGTAGAACCCTGTACGAAAGTATACCAGCTAAATTTATCACACTTCAAAGGAGTACACATTAAAGTAGAGAAAACATGCAATAGAATTACAGTGGACGAAGATGTACAAGAAAGAGAAAAATTAGAAGTAGAATAGTGAAAAATTTCAGAATCTGAATGATGAATATGAGTTAACGCACCTCGCCCACTGAGAACAATTTTGATCCCTATTACTGTCAGTCTTCAACTATTGACTTTTAGTATCCCAAGGACGCCAACAATGTAATCCATGCCTCTCTGTGTAGCCAAATCACTAGTTACCTACCTCATAGAATGATGTCAATTTTGTTGACCACCCTCACACTTTTTAGCTTAACCACAGTGCAGCTGGCATTACTGACCGAGGAAGTCAGTGCCGTATGCATATCACATGTCTCAGCTACTTTATCGATGTGAACATTCTCCTCTGATTCTTACTCAATTCCTAGGAGAATATTCAATTTCTCAAGTTTCTTCCCAGAAACAGCTTTTATCCATCTAGGTTCATAAGTTTTATCATATTATCAGTTTAAACCATAAAGGTTATGAGAAATAAAATTGTTCTAATTATATAAATTATAAATAGGTTTTATTCGGCTAACATGGAGACTTTCTGCAGATTCTTGAACAAGAGTAAGGAATAGAGTAAAATCTGTACAAAGTAAAATCTACAAACTCACTACTTTTCTCACAAGAAAAACTAACATAGGGTTCCCATAGTTATTTAATCAAATCGTCTGCCTTCTGCTGAGTGGATCTAACGGAGTCTAGACGGCAGAAATGTGCCCTACCCCTTTCTCATGTTTATTTTTGGCTCTGTAATCTTAAATAATATAAAAGTAAAATTTACACATGTTATTTTCATGAGGGGGTTTATATATCGCTATCTAGGTGGCAGTAAACAGTTTTAAGTACTCAACTGAACAGTAGTAAAATTGATCTTCGAAATTCAATAGGCTTGCCAAAAATGCCTAGCCACGATCCTCACTATACTATCTGAAGAGTTCTACAAATTATGCCTAAACACACAGAATTTTGTCACTGCGGTTTCCCTTGTACGTTTAACAAATTGCTGGTCAATAAAATAGCTTAATTATCTTCAAATGTGCAGGATAAAATAGAATTTCATCAATTCAGAAAAAGTGCTCACACTAACAGTTTATGGAACATTATTTGCAAACCTTACGACTTTTACTTATTATGGTTCAGTTTCTTACTCTTCATACAGTCAGTTGTCCATATGAAATTGAGTAAGCAATAGAAACAAATGTTCTTTACGCTTTGTATTTCCTTTTCAAGCATAATGTATTGAGGGATGCAGCTAAAAGCATAATAACTTCAACGACAGTACCCCAGTGTTGATCTACTAGTAGTAACTTTGCGCCAGATGTCTGAACCAAGTACTTGCAAACTTGACCGCTGGATTATAGCTACTTAAATAGAATCATGATCACACCTGAAAATATTAGTTATTTATTCAAAGGTTGCTATGATTTGTGTACCAAGAACTTATGCATTGAATAAACAAGCATTCATACATACTAAATAGATGAAAACAAAGTGGGGAAAAAAGATGCATTTAAAGTCCAATTCAGTAAACAAAACCAGTCTGAGAAAACAATGAATAAGAGTGATTCGGTATTATTAGGTATTCTTGACAATAAAATAAATGATATAAGTGATGAAGGATGCAGATTAATGATACGTTTAACATATAATTAAAAACCTACAGTGAATTCTACTGAGCTAAAAGAGTATTACTGTTTGTCCCTTGCTCTTCGAGCAAAAACACTGTGCAAGCTTAAAGTGTAAATTTGTTTGATTTTACCTGCAGATTAAATAGGGGGCCGTACAGTTATGGAAGAATTTCACAAATATTTTGTCTTTTTTTCTGCGTATAATTTAAAAGGATATTAAGTTGTAGCTTATTCTAGTGGCAAGAATATAATACACTGCTGAAAATTCTGTCCCCAAGTATCAGTGACAGCCTTCAGTAGATCAGTAAATTCACAACCCTAAATACCTGAAATACTGATAAACTAGATATCACTGAAGTAGTTAATGAAGAGATTTCCAAAACAGTACAAACCGGTAGCAATGCAGCTCAAATTCTTAATAATTTGTCGCCGATTTGTAACAGACGTAGACTTTCGGTTTTGAATACTGACAAAAATTTACCGGTTCTGTAGCAAAGTAAAGGTGATACAACAGTGTTTTGCCCCATGACGCACTTTAATTTGATTACACCAGTCTTAAGTCGGTGTTTTTCTGACACATAAGTAATTTCATTATAATAAAGGTTTTTGTATTTCCCAATGAATGAAAAACAAAACGATATTGTTTTTACTGAAGTTTCGCTATTTAATGCTAATAGCTTTATCAAAGTATAATACATTAGTAATCTGTACATGGAACCTTGAGAAAACTTAAGTTTCATCTGTTTTGTGAGTCTCAGTTAATCGTTTCTCAGTAGATTACTAACTAGGCCTTAGCATGCAAAAGTTTTATTATGAAACAGCTTTTTCACTTTGTTACAAATTTTACTACACAGAAATCCCTATATGAAGACGATTTAATTGGAAAGTGACGAAAATGACGACGATGATATCTTGACTACAAAGTAACAGGAGAAACTTGACTGCTTACGAAAAAAACGTTAACAATTACTGCGAGGAGTATATGAAACCAATATTTGCACCAGAAATTAATTTCACTAAATGGCAACAACCCAGAAGAGAAAAAACACTTAATTTTAAATAACAAATAGCTGCAATACCACCTAACTACTTTTCTCAAAATGACGAGATATTTAATTTTTCGAAAGAAACAGAATATTCATGAAAGTGACAAACCAGCAGATATACTGAGCCAAGCGGAAGAATGAGGCCGTTGAATATTGGTTTACATGTTTAAAAATGTAGTAGTTTTTAATGAGAACTTACACCGTTAATTCCAGATAATTGCTGTCCGAAGTGTGGAATAAGTGCGACAAACAATCCCCATCGTAAATACGGTATTTGGAAGAAGTCTTTCATTGACAATTGATTGTCTCCAGCGTACTCCATATCGTGCTGAATTGAGTCTAGTTCCATTTGAACATCATAGTTTTTACCTCTGAGAATCAGGAGGGCTGCAACCTTATTAAAAAATAGTACAGGAAAATACCATCTTTTGCAGCTTCCTTATCACCTTTGATCAAATATAAGTAACTCGGACTTTCAGGGCAAAACAACATACAAATGACATGCAAGAGACAAACAGGGGCACACAGACCTAAAACTCAAACATCAATATAGTTATTATTACCCAATAAATACGGCCATAAAGTTTCTGTTCCCATGACTTGAGATAAACCTAAGATCTGAGATAGCAGAATGGCAAACACGATAACGAATTGATTCAGTGTGCCCGCTGCACCTCGAGACGACAGTGGGGCGATTTCTGACAGGTAGTTAGGAGCCACAACAGTATAAGCCCCTGAAGTGAATTGATGCATATATCACAATTTCTGGAATACCTGCGGAAACACCAACTATGAATCTGCCAAGTATGATTACTTCGAAGGAATTTACTGCCAGTGAAATCATAATAAGTACGGATCCTATAATTGTCGGAATTGAGAGAACCAATAAAGTTTTTTTTCTAAGGTGACATATAACTTTTAATATAAAAACATACCGACCAAGCTTGTTCGCAATAATTCCACCCGAAAGACCACCGATTAATCCACCAATGACAAAAGCGGTTACGCAGAATGACACGATTGTTCTCACGCATGATGAACCACATACGTAATTTTTGTCGTCGATTACTTTACGAGTAAAGTTTTGTATAAGCTTTTTGAATGAAAATTCTTTCTAATAAACTTACCGAAAGTGGAGCATTAATAACTCCCGTATGATAGCCGAAAACGAAAGAGCTGCCTATAGTTATTGAAATGTACGTGAAGTACAAACGCCATGGGACCATGACAAACAGAAACTTGTATGAATTTTAAAAAAGTCCATAAAGATGAATATATGCTCAATGTGTCCAATTCAAGTACTGATACATTATTCAGTTTAAAAGCAATAGGTTTTCGGGTTAGTATTAATCTTTTCAATTCACTTCTAAGTACTGGGGTGATCTTTACATGAATCAATTAATTAAGAACTCTAAAACTACGCTATCCACTGAAGAATCTCATTGGCCAAAAGAACTATATGAGGAAAAGCACTGATACGTTAACGACTCAACCGCAATGTTCAAACTCTGAGATGACTTCTCCCTAGTCACACTGAGAAGACTGAGAGTGAAGATAAGTTAACACAAACCACTACCCAGGATTCAGAATGCTAACATGGTCTCAAATTAAGCAGAGATGTTTGAGAAAACAATTCCGCGCCTTCTGTGTCCGAAACCCTAATATTTCCCATAAGTAATACCTCAGCTGAGGTTCTGGCCACTGCTGAACTTTAATTTATGAGATGAGGGAGTTGTTATTCCACTGGACTCCAAGTGGAACACAGGGCCTGCAGATCATCAAGTTCGCTAGTAATTAGAAATAAATCACTCATGATGTTCAGAATAGTGGGGACGTCTGTTGGTTCAAGGCTTGCTAGTCTTTTCTCTCTCTGCAGTCTGCCGCCTGATTAAGTCCACCAGAGTCAGAATCGTGAGCAGCCTGTTCTCATTCTCGCTTTCATTTCAAACGCTTCGCTGAGATTTCTGTTGTCAGTCACTCCTTGCGTGACATTTCAGGAAACCGAGTAGTTAGGCCGCTTGACAGATTCGAGCATGCTTTCGGTTGGCTCCAACCGAAAATAGCACTCTTGATCGCTGTGTGGCCATCTCTTCCGCTGCATCTGAGCTTTGGCCACACTTCCTGCTGACTCTTTAGCCTGGTCTATCTAACCCGGTAGCCCGGCCTTTTTTAAAACTACTCCGACTATCCAAAGAGGTGTTTATCAACGATGAAATGAAAAGAGTGCAAAGGTACACTAACACACCACAATAAGGTCGCTAAGGTTTTATCTTCAGAAAACCCACTGACCAATATGTGTTTCAATCCCCAAGGCGAAAAATGATCGTTGAAGATGAGACGCCTGGGATTTAATTTATTTGATGAAATTCTTTGATCCCATACAGCATCATTACATAGTTGTTGAGTGGTATTCATAAAAGTTTGTGTTAATTCATAGTGCTAAATCTATTTCGAAATTACATAATCAATGCTGTTGAAGGCTTTTCCGAAATCTATGAAGGTATGAGGTAAAGACAAATTCGGCCGCCGTTCGATGTTCTGCTTGATGATGACACGTGGCGCTTCAATTTAATCCACACATGATTTGCTTTTCCTGATACCAGCTTGTTTTGTGTGAAGTTCCGCACTCAGAGCATTTTCTTAGTTCCTCCAAGACAGGGGGATTAATTATTTTACTTCGAGTAAACAAGAGCATAATTCCGCAGCATTTCTCTCAAAGGCTTAAGTTGCCCTCCTTTGGTAATTCCAAAACGTAGGCCTTTTTCAGTCAGGTAGTACATTTCCCAAACTTCTGCATTGGTGACAAAGGCATATCTACTGAGGCCTCTGGGTCCTTTTCCAATTCTTCTCGGGAATTCCATCTAGTAACTTTACGGCACTCAGGGTTTCTGGCTTCTCCGGAGCATCAGTTTTCACTGCTGCTCCGGTGACTGCTGGTGTTATTTTTAGGCAAGTTGCAGATGGCGTTCATTGCAACGCCTATTAAGCGTTCCTTTCGCTTCTCCTCTTTGTTTGATCGCCTTCAGAAATTTTCAGTGTTCTTCTGCACAGGTTTCCGCACAGATGCTATGTGAAATCTGCAGCTTTGCTCTGGCTGCTGCAGTGAAGGTGTCTTGCTGTTTCGTCCTTCAGTTTCTGAGTGTCGGAATTAAACTGTGGCTTATCCCCAGCTTCTCATCAGGCTTTAAGCTTGACCCTAACTGTTCCTTGCACTAGATAACGGCCTGAGCATATATCTGCTCCGCTTCTTAGCTGCATCTCCATTTTTTGATGTTGCTGTGAAGTCTATCTGAGTTTTCGAGTAGCCATCTGATGAAACAAACTCCAACTTGTATACATCCTTGTGCTTACAAAGGCCACATCCGAACGCCAGCCAAATCACTGAATGCTCATAAGTCTGAGAAGAGTTATCCATTGTTACTCATTTTGTCGAAAGCTTCTCAACCCATGGTGAGTTCCCTTCCTGAATTACCTGCTCCCGGCAAAACATTCATGTCACCTATTAGGACTTTGATCACAATATTTTGTTGTGGCCGTGTCCATTATTATTTGAACCCGTCTGCAGAATCTTCCCCTCTTCTCTTGATCTATGTTTATGTACTTGAGTAGCACTGGATGACTGCAAGTGTTACTGGTAATATTACCAGCTTCAAACAAAGTTGCACTTCATATGCCATTTTGAATTTTGTGTTAATTAGACCGTTTGTGTTTCATTGCACTGCACACTTCCTGCTTGAATTCACATTCTGTTAATTGCGAGCCGATTTTGAGTTCAACTGCTGCGTTCTTTTTGTTTGGATACCAGATAACTTGACATTTGAAGGTTTGTACCATGTTTACCTGATACACTACGTTTATTAGAAAAACAATCTTTCAGCTCTTTGACATTCTGTTATCAATATAGTTCTATTTGGAACCATTTGGTTTTATTTCACTTTGGTCGAGGACTGCATGTCTGTCTCCTCAAAATATTCGTGATGCGTCTGTAACAGTTACATTCCTACCCCCTGAGTTGAATCTTTCTGTCATCACTATACACGAGGACATCTGTTCTCTCTGTTTTTGATATCATGAAAGCCGCTGACTGCATCAGTGTGCTCGTAATTGTCATCTGAGTGACTGGAGTAGATTGTTGACCCCATAGTTAACAATGGGACATACCCCACCTGCTGGAAGAAGTCTTATATTGTACCTATCCATAAATGCGGGCCTATAGCTGATATCAACAACTACCGCCCCATCAATATCACTTCTGGAGTTTCACGTGTAATGGAAAACATAGTAAAGACTCAAATCATTCAGTACTTGCTGTCAAATGACCTACTATCCCCATCCCAATACGGTTTCTTAAGTAGAAGGTCGTGCATTACTTGCCACTTAGATTATTTTGACTATATATTACACAGTGTATGGATAATGGGCATTCGGTAACAATATTATTTCTCGATGTTAACAAGGCCTTCGATAAAGTCCCACATATCAGACTCCTAACAAAACTCCAATCCTACGGAATAACTGGAAAACTTCTCAGGTGGATAAATACTTTTCTCACAGAAAGATAGCAGTCATTCGAAATCATCCACCAGCTGTCTTCATCAAAGCCGATAACTAGTGGTGTAATACAAGGAAGTGTTCTTGGCCCTATTCTACTCCTCTTATTCATAAATGATATAGGCTCTGTGATCAGATGTGGCAAGCCGTACCTCTTTGCAGATGATCTTAAAATAGTATACGATAATGGGTACGATGATATGAGCGTCGAAAGCAAGATCCATGATGACTTAAACAATCTGGCGATTGAAGCGAAATGTGGCGACTGGCTTCCAACCTAAACAAGTGCGGTATAGCCGACCTGGACGCTGGAAACCGAGAATGTGTCTATAAATATACGGTAAACTCCTCTAAAAACTGAACACAGTCACAGATCTCGGGATAACACACTCGGATTTAACCTTTTCCGATCATGCAAATAAGGCAGTATCTGACTGTAAGCGACATTCTGGTTTTGTACTGCCTAACTTTTACACCCGAGAAGCAAGATAAGCTATACATAAGACATGTATCCGCCCCAAACTTGAATTTGTGCTCCTCTATTTAGTAACTTAAGGTGTGCAAACAGGAAAAAGGTCGAAAGAGAATCCTCACGAAACGCATAATAGTTTTTGACCAACAAGTGGAATATGCTGACAGGTGTATACGTCTGAAATTAGAACCCCTATGGTTAAGGAAGTGAAGTGCAATTTATTTCTATTCTTCAAAGTCATTAGGATACAATGTTACAGTAACTCATCCATAACGTGGGCAAATATCAAATCATATGAGCTGCAAAACCACGAATACCTTCTCAAGGTGGCCACCCGCAGAAAAAACATTAAGGCAAATCTTTTCACCATTAAATATTGCTCTCTTTGGAACCAACTACCTTCTGAAAATGGATCTTGTGAAAACGCCGATGTGTTAAAAAAGAGCCTACAAAGACATTAACATGTCCATTCTAGCTCGTCTAAAGAACAACAACTGTTGGTATAATTGTGAATGAAAGCCAGTCCAGTCTTCAACATAGTCACTCTACAACTTACTCAGCGAACGTCTAAGTAATTTACTTATTTTACATTCTCCTTAATCTTCAATAAGCTTTGTTAGTGTAGGTAATTCTAGAAACAGTTATATTAGCAGCCACACCTTTCACTAATTTACATATACATAATTTATAATACACTGCTATTTTTGTATTGAAATGGCTTTACTCAGTCAACAAATACCTTTTCTCACATACTTTTCTAAAATGTATAACTATATAACATTTCGCAGTATTTTTAATATAACATAAGCTGATGGGTTACTTTTCGATGTCTGACGCATACCCCATGAAAATTTAGCATAACTAGTTCTGTTAACCAGCTATTTTCTTCAGGATCATTCTACATAACTTTATCACCAATTGTTCCACTACACACTTAACTCTGCTGAGTAGACTATAACTTAGTTGCAGTATTACTAGCTACTTCTATACCTTATACTTCTTAAAGTAAACTCAATTTCCCAGTCGTTTGTAGCAAATATTTTTATACATGCACGTATGCATGTATAAAGGTGATCCTGCTAAGCATGTCTTAAGGTATCAATGTATCTGGTGACCTAATGGGAAGCACTTGTCGTGAAAGCTATTAATGTGCAGAATGCTGTATGATTGGGACGGGCTCAAAGTAATGCGATGCTGCAACTGCAGTTACTGCCAAAAAACACCGGCCCTAATATCAAAAAAGGAGGGAGGCTGGCACATGCTGATCAGCAGATATGGTAGTGGTCACAAATGTGAATCGCTTCGATCAGTAGGACAGCAACATGCATTTTTTGGCATCTGGAGAATTAGACATCAGTCTGGACCTTTGACAAAAACAGCGCTACTGCAAAAAGGAACTAGCAGTGATCCTGAATTAAATCAGTCAGTCAGGATAATTCAACGACTTCAACCTCGCTTCCGTTTGTCTTCAACTTGAAATAATGCCCAAGATTTTTGTTAGTCTGGATCCTTAACAAAAATAAAAAATAAGGATCATACAGATCTAAATTATAAATTTATAAAGTGCTTTTGCTCCTACCATCTACAAGTCTGTTAAGCTTTTGTTAAGATGCTAACCTTTGGGCCCTACAAATGTTCGTGAGACATCTTACAGGTCAGCTTGACCTACAGGTTCTAATATTCCGGATCTTTAGATTCACTTCTCGCTGAAATATCACTTATCTAATTCACGATAATCTTCTCATTTACGCACTGTTGTGCTCCCTTTTATCTTAACTATCTAGGCCTTTATTAAAGCAAGTATTGCTCTTTGTTCATATATGTTGCTTGCTTAAAGTCTGGTTGCTTTGATTAAAAACGCAACTCTGCTAAATAGACTTCAACTTAGTTGCTGTAATACTAGCTACTTCTATGCTTCATACTTCTTAAACGCAATTTCCTAGGCGTTTGCTACAAATATATTATTAATATTATTAGTACTATTTTTGAGTTGAAATGACTATCTTCAGTCAACAGTTACCCATTTTCATATAATTTTCTAAAAAATTCATGTTGTTGAAATTATGTAGTATTTTCCCATTATGTAATTGATGAGTCACTTTGCAATGTGTAACGCACACCATATAAAATCGGTCATGAAAATTTAGCATAACAAGTTCTGCTAACCAGTTGCCTTACTCAGGACCACTTTACATAACTTTATCACTAATTGTTCCACTACTCATATCACCGCTAAATAGAATATAACTTAGTTGCTCTAATATTAGCTATTTTAATACTTCATAACTCTTAAGGGAAACCTAATTTCTTAGTCTTTTGTATTAACCCACTTGTTCACAAGTATGATGATAATACTGCTAACAATGTCCTCTGGTATTATTGTGCCATGTGACCTAATGGGAAGCACTTGTCATGAAAGCTGTTACGAATTATAATATTGATAACACTCTTATCATATATAGTTTGATTTACTTTACGGCTCCCTGTAAGACTAACTACCCTTCACAGCAAGGCTGACTACGCTGAAATGCGGAGGCTCTTGTCCAATGCAGACTGGCCCTTAGCATGGGATGAGCTGTCTGTGGATGAACACTGGGAAGCGGTAAAAAAGATTATTCATACAGCGATCTCGGATACCGTCCCTTTAGTCACAGCACAGCCAAAAAGAAAATCATCATGGTTAAAGAGAGGCACGCAGCGTATTCTGCAAGCAAAGAGGAAGGCTTGGTTTACGTGGCGCGTATCTAGAAGCCAGATCGACCATGATGCATACCTGGAACTCAGGAACCGGTGCAATGCAAGAGTCAGGAGGGACAGAAGGTCATTCCAGGCTAACCTTGCTAAAAAACTCCTGGCAAACCCGAAGAATTTGTACCGATTCATGTCGGAAAAAAAACCAACCAACCAAGGGGCTTGCGCCTTAGTAGGCCAAAACGGTCAATATCTCACTAGTCTGGAGATGGCTGAAACATTCAGTTTAGCCTTCGCCAAACAGCTAAACAGCAATGTGGGTATTACCGTTACGAACCAAAATGGTGGCATGACTATTTCACAGGAGGAAGACCAAATAGCCACCCCTCAAATAAACCCTGCAATAGTACTGAGAAAGCTGCAGCGACTTATACCTGGGAAGTCCCCAGGGTGTGATGACATCAGGCCATCTGTGTCTGAAACAGTGCGCCGAAGCTCTCTGTAGGCCTTTATGCGACTTGTTCCAACACTCCATGGAATCGGGGAAACTGCCAAAGGAATGGAAAAGAAGCAGCCTTTCTCCGATCTTCAAGGGTGGGGATAGGCAAAATCCCACCAGTTATAGACCAGTAGCTCTACTCCCAGTGGTATCGAAAGTACTGGAAAGTATTATTGATGATCACATCAGGGAATATCTGGATAGGTCTAAAATACTCCATGAAGCCCAACACGGTTTCAGGAAAGGAAGATCCTGCGTCACTAACTTATTATCAGCTTGGGACGATTGGACATCATGCTGGGATATGAATGTTCCTGTCCATGTGATCTTTCTAGACTTTGAGAAGGCATTTGACACTGTTCACCATGACCTTCTCCTACACAAAATAAGCCAGGTAGGTCTAGGTAAACCACTTCTGTCATGGTTGAAGGACTACCTAACTGAAAGGCAATTTTGCACCAAGGTCAATCGAGTCCGATCATCTTGGCACAGCTCGTCATCAGGAGTGTCGCAGGGTTCTATCCTGGGACCACTGATGTTCTTGATTTTTATCAATGATTTACCATGCCGTCTAAACTGCCCGACTCTTCTATACGCTGATGACGTAAAGATATGGAGGGCGGTAAAGTGTCCGGAGGACTCAGATAGGCTGCAGGCAGATCTAAGGCTTCTGGAAGACTGGGCGGTAACCAGTGGAATGACTTTCAACCTGAAAAAGTGCAAAGTAGTGAAGTTACGCACCTGTAGACTGCAGAATGCAAGTTACACCCTGTGCAATGAAAGCTTGTCCTGCTCAACGTCGGAACGTGACTTAGGTCTAGTTCTAACGGAGAAAATGGACACAAGCGTGAATTACACGGGGGATGTAGCGAGGGCATATGCGGTCATACACTTTACACATAGACAATTAGGTGCACTCACTCCTCAGATCTTTCTAAGGTTGTATAAAACATACGTCAGACCGCATCTTGAAGTGCATAATATCATTGCACCCCCACTGCTTAAAAGAGACGCCAACCTCTTGGAAAGAGCCCAACGACGGGCAACAAAAGGAGTGGTTGGTCTCCGAAATAAACCATATGATGAAAGGCTGAAGAAATTAGGCCTATTCACACTCAGTTACCGTCGCCTGAGGGGGGATTTAATTACTGCCTAGAAAATAACAAATGATCAGAATCACCCGAACAAAGGTGTTCTGCCATTGAGTAGGTATAGGCTCCCTCGTGGAAATCCTAGAAGGATAGCTCGTCAGAGGGCAAGGACCCGGGTGCACTCCCACTTCTTTTCCCTGCGGGTTTGCCACCCCTGGAATTCCTTACCGGCAGATGTAGCTATGGCACCATCTGTGGACGCCTTTAAGCGAAGGCTGGACAACCATGCAGCGACACAAGGACTGTATCCAAATGGCCTATCCCCTTAAAATCGCATATACCATTCAAAGGTAGACAATTAAACTGGTCGTTTTACTTCTTCACATTCCCTTCAGTCTTACTCTCCTGACAGCTTTAACTACACTTATTATTATTATTATCATTATTACTGGTATATATATGTATATATATATATGTATACCGGTTGACTGACTGTTGTTACGTTTTCTTATTTTTTCTCTGTCTGTTAGTCTGAATACCTTTACTAATTATATCTATTATTATTATTATCTCTTTTCCATTGACGACGATACCGAAAGACTAACTGGTGAAAGGATCAACTCCATTCACAGTAGTAACAGTCTTAACACACTTCATACTACAGACGCCATATAATTAATCCCAGCACTACTCCTGTTGGAGTCAACCAAAGCTACGACAGTCGAGTGGCGGGACGAGCTACACAGAAGTTTACCAAAGATCAGGAACCTCTACCTCACAATCAAGAGGCGAGCGCAAAGAAATCAAATTGGTTTGTACTAGCTCGTAAAAACGATATTGGATATATTGGATATTGGATCTTCTCACTTCATTTGCAAACTAAGCAGCCCTCCCATCCAGCTTGCGACATCGTGTGGACATTCATGTTGAAATGCTTATTCCTAATACATGGTTAGAAGACACATCGTGTGACTGGGTTTCCGAAGCTTTTCACCCCATGGAACATGCATTTCTCGACAGCTCGAGAGTTGAACATAAGTCTGGATCCTTAACAAAGTAACCATAAGACTTATGAAGATCAAAATGTTTAACATGCTTTTGTTCCTACCATCTACAAGCCTTCTCAGCTTCCTGTCAAGATGCTACACCATGGGTCCTACAGAAATTCGTGAGACATCTTACAGGTCAGTTTGTCCTACAGGTTCTAACCTTTCAGCTCTTCGAAGCCACTTCTCATTGAAATATCACTTATATATATGCCTCACGATAATCTTTTAATTTACTCACTATTATGCTCTATTTTATCTTAACTACCTAGGCCTCTATTAAGGCTAAAACTTACTCTTTGCTCGTATTTGTTGCTTGTCTAAAGTCTGGTTGATGTGGTAGAAGAAGACACTACGATAACACTAGTGCTTGAACGAGGCTGTATTTTCATCGGAAACTGAATAGTTTCCACGGCAAAACCAATATGGTTAGCATTAAAAATTGCAAATGTATACTATCATTCCAAGCAGTCTCCATCTCCTTCTTGTTTATATCTTCCAAATTTAATCCCAATCATAATGATAGTCTATTCTGATTTTTTGTAAATGATGAGGTCAGTTTTTAGGCATCATCAATATGACAAGTTACATACACGATTAGTAGGCACATTTAATAATGATAATATAATGATATACATTATATATTCCTACCTATGAAGGACACACCAATTGTGCAGGCATGGATAAGTATTATTTAAATTACATAAATTTGGTTTACGGTGGGATTATATGGTTACTGTCGTTTTTGTCTTTAGTTTGCGGGAACAATCTGCTACCTAGTCATTCAATGGACCACATCAATAAATATGGAAACATCGTCTTCGCATTAACAAAAAAACCCAAGTGTGTTCTTGATGGATTACAAATATTTGGGAAAAAATAAAGCTTGAAGTCATTCCCCCATATAACTTTGCTGTGTATGCCATTGAATATTGTTCTTGATTGACATCCACATTTAGTATTAATTTAAAATAGATAAAATACTTGCATAATGTTATCAGCATTTTCATCGTAGGTAACACCAAAAGTGAACTGTACTCAATACAGACCAGCAATAATAATTTATATTTTCTTATAAAGAGGTGTTTACAAGAAATGCAAGCCACTGTTGCTGGCACGATCAGGTATGTTATAGATTATAATCTTGAAGTAATATAAATTAATACTTTTTCACTGGTATAAAGGTATATTATAGGTTTCCCGGCCGTATATTCCACAGCCGTACTCCAGGAGGCGTCGTGGGGGAAGGTAATGGGCAATTCACGAGGCAGTTGTAGGATATGGGACCAGTAATGTTTGCAGATTGTTTGTTATTGTAAATGGTTAAATATCTACATTCTTTATTCTAATTCAAAAATTCATATAGAAGCTAAAATGGTGGGAGGAAAAAGGAGACAAACGACAGCAGCACAGAAGAAAGCAAGTGGGGTCCTCAAGGAGTGGTTTATAAGTTTATTTACATTCTGTGAAGTCAACTATGATTGTTTTGGTACACTAACTAACTCTTCTTGTTATGCTAACTTTTATATATAATGTGTGAACTAATGTTATTGTCCTGTCTAGAAATGTTTACCGTGTACCTCCAGTAATACTAACATTTATAATTGTAGTTCGTTGTAACTTATACGTTCAATGAACTTAAAATATCTATGTAGGGTGAAAAGGAGGATGTAGGAGTCAGACGCAGAACTTCACTGTCATCTTTGAGCAGTCTGATGAACGAGGAGATGAACACTGGAAGTGTGTCCACATCACGCACATTAGCTGGTAGTCTATTATAAATGGCTGATAACTTACTTAAGAAGTTGTACCGCACGTAAGTCTGACAATGCTCTGTAGCAACTAGGTTGTCATTATTTCTAAGATTGTAACTGATGACAGCAGTAGATTTTGTTATTGGCCTAGAAGAGTGCAAGAGAAGATTAGTTATCTTGTAGTAGAAAAATGAGGTTTAGCTTGAGACGTCTGTTCCAGAGTGGCTCTAATCTAATTCTGTGGCAACGCTCAGAGTAGTTGAGACTACATTCTAAACCAAGAGTTGTTGAGGTAAATTGCCGTTGCACTCCCTCTAATTTAGGCTTGTCATTCTGTCCCGTGCCACTAGAAAGTCTAAGGCTTTG
>OX235272.1:61357950-61406824 GCA_944472155.2 Trichobilharzia szidati
GTAGGAAACTGAAAAGACTGTCAACAAGTTACTTCAGGCGACACGACTGTAGTACACTAGGGTCAATACTTAGTACTCTTAGCTCCATCTCGCAAGCTCATAACTTGCGTATGAGAAATTAAGAAGGCACCGCACTAGCCAGCACCACCAGAGTAGGTGCTCTCACAGAAATACTAAAGAAACGAACGAATCGCCAAAGCCATAAAATTTCTCTCCTTATAAACAAGGGCAAACTATACAGCAAACATGCAGACATGTGTGAACTGTTTAATGAGACGTTTGCAGCTAACTACCTTAAGCCTACAAGTCCACTTCTCGGTTTACAATCTAAAAAAGAACTCCCCTCATCTTCAACGCTGAAACAAATCACTACAGTTCATTTCACTTACTCTAATATTAACCAAGCCGTTAATACTCTTAAAAACTCTAGTAGTGCCGGTTTTGACGGTATACCATCGTATCTTTATAAACACGGTGGTTCTGACATTTCCGTTTTATTACTTAAGATTTTCACAATGTCCCTAGAAAGCCAAACCTATCCAGATAAATGGAAAGCCACATTTGTAGTATACAAACACAAATCCGGATCAAAAACTGAAGTCAACAACTATAGGCCAATCAATATTACACCCATAGTATCTAGAATCATTGAACGAATAGTTAAAGATGATATCCTCAAACATATGCTCAGATGCAATATTCTAAGTCCCAACCAACATGGATTCCTAAAATCCAGATCATGCATAACATGTCACCTTGACTTCTTTAACTACATAACTAGCAGCCGCGACAAACAACAACTAGTACTTGTCATCTACTTTGACATATCCAAAGCCTTTGACCGCGTTGACCACTTGCTTCTAATAAATAAGCTAAACTCCTAAGGAATAATTAACCCATTATTAGGATGGATTGAATCATTCCTTAACAATAGGTCCCAAGTAGTTAGACTGGGTTCTGTAAACTCTAAACCTAGTCCAGTCACTTCTGGAGTAGTTCAGTGTAGCGTCTTAGGCCCCCTCCTATTCACTCTATATGTCAACGACATATGCAGCTGTTTCTCACTTGGTAAACCATTCATCTTTGCAGATGATCTTAAAGTAGCTTACACATTCCACTGTGATGACTTAGGGTACTTTCAGAAAGCTGTTCAGGAAGAACTAGATCGAGTAACTGCATGGTCCTCCACATTGAACCTAAAATTCAACCTTAAAAAATGTGGTTGGATATGCTTCGGTGCACCCTCAATAAATATTAAACTGGTACTTGAATCCATCGACTTGCCTAAACTCCAAAGTGTTGTTGACCTAGGACTCAGGTACTCTAGTGACTTGACATTTTCCGAGCAAGTGGCGACACAGACGCGTAAATCGAGGATGTTTCTAGGATGCATACTCAGGAATTTCCACAACTACGAAGCGAAGCTATTATTATATAAATCTTGTGTCAGACCACTACTTGAATATTGTCCATTTATTCTCAGCAGCACTCGCGTAAGTGACAAACTTAAAATAGAAAGTGTCCAACGATACTTCACGTCTAAACTACTAGGATTTGACTGCGAAAAGGACTACACATCAAGGTGTATAACTCTAGGTATCGACCCACTCTGGATGAGACGACTGAGCATTAACCTAATATTTTTCTTTAAAATATTGCATAAAATATCATTCTCAGACAGTAAGGAGATACAGTTCTCACCGGAAGGCTCTTACAACCTTCGTAACCAAACGTGCACAGTATCTAGGAAAAACTGTAAAACAGCACTCCGTGCAAACTTCTTCATAGTCATGTACTCTAAGATCTGGAGCAGTTTACCCCTAGAAATAAGGACCTGTCACTCTATCATAACCTTCAGACGCTTGCTATATGAACTGCTTCATCCCAATGACTATGCCAATCACACCTCACCACTTATTTCTAAAACGCATGAGCTATTAGAACACTATAACGCCTAGACTCATTACTAAATATTATGACACTAAATAAACTCTAAGACTTCGCAAAAATACATGAAAGAACAACTAGATTATAGGTAGTGTTTACTATACAATGATATACATTTATAAACATTTATATATACATAAAATATTGACGTCCTGTTCATGTTTACATACTTTCTCTTTCTGTTATTAAATCCTGAGCCTGCACTTCTATATATGTCCTGGTCGAGGTCGAACAACCCATCATCTAAACTGAAATGACCATTTAAGTAAATTCAAACTCAAATTCCATGAACGATCCGTTGCAACCACTTGAAAACGCTGGCTAACATTCTGTACAAGGAGTATTCTTGATCTGAAATAAAGAAGCAACTGGTTTCCAAACAGTTATCAATGTAATACTCAACTTACATGTACAGTCTGCCATGCTGACGCAAATGGCGGAAATGGATAGTTCTAGAATTGACCACATTTGATGCAGTAAAACAATTTAACATTACCTTATCTAATTTTCGTATCAAAGATCAAATTTCTTTCCTATTATAAAACTACGATAAGACTGCTGACAAAAATGGAATAAATACATTATTGAATCAAAATAATACATCAATAAACTTTATCTCACGGATGCTGTTCACAACAAAGTTTTATAGCAGAATTGACTTCAAGCTTTATTTTTCCCAGATATTTGTATCACATTCATCTGAAGTCTGGGTTTTTTGTTAATGCGAAGACAATATTTCTATATCTCTTTATGTGTTACACAGACAGACTATTTTGCAGACTGTTCTGACTGACTCTAATGTTAGATTGAACAAACAAACTGTAATTTATATAATAACTTATCCATGCCTGTACAATTGGTATGTTCCTGCATAAACAGGAATAAATATATATATATGTCTATGGAAGTTATTTTGTTAAGGAGAGATCGAGCATTTAAGAGCATAATTTCCAGAAAATCAGTTTTGTTGGGAGGGTAATTAGTGGGTTTTCTTGTTACTATCCCTAACTCCTGGTTGCCTATGTTATGTTCCAAGGGATTCTCAGATGAGACATTGTTAGCGCGTTACGTTCAACGTTTGCGTTACATTTTTGCGTGATTCGTTACATAAAATTTATCTTGTTGTAATTTCCCAAGTACTCTACTTCCTCCATACCTATAACCACCAACTGTCATAGCAAATGGTTATGATTAATCAAAGTAAAAAGCAACGAACTGAATCCCCTGTAAATCCGATGACTAATTTTACGTCCTTGATTGCTACATCAAGCAATACACTCCCTACAAACGGTTATAGTGAGCCACATAACTCACCTGTATGTCGTAAGCGTCGAGCTGAAACTGAGGATAAACCTGTACTGACAGCTACTATTAACACAACTCCTAAGAATTCAGTAACCTCTGCTCAGACAGAACCCCGCCCTACACCTTATGTGCCCATCGAAAAGCTCCAGTCATCAATCTCTGTTTCAGTACTACCTACAGAAATAGAACTTCTAAAGTTGTCTATAGGAGAAGTTAAGGCCGAGTTAAGGGAAATAAAAAACAAAATAAGTCAGTAGATCCTGGAATTTCTGATACCAATACCAAAATATCCAAATTATCAGATCAGATCAGCGACATCAGATCGCAGGTCTATGGACTAACACCTCTAAACATCCTCATGAAAACTGTAGACCTTAACAAGCTTGACAAGGAATCGGTATCTAAGGTGGATAACCTTACTAACATTGTTACTACGAAAGTAACAAGACAACTCGACGCTAAACTAAATGCTATTGTCTACAACGTTCAGGACAATGAGACACTAAAAGAGGTACAGGGCATCTTACTTAGTGAGGTGAAAATGTCCAAATCCAAGATTGAGTGCTACAGGCTGAAGAAGAGTCAACATGAAAAGTGTCGTCCTATTCGTTTTCAGTTTGAAACACCGGCAGAAACAAAATCCTGACACACCCTATCACAAGCCAGATACTTCAAGCTATTAGAGGTTGCGGTGGACAAGATAGTCATAGAAAGGCGTGCATATTATTATCTTGTGGAATAAATAATAGGATTTTGCAAGCAGCAATTATACCCAACCCTTTGAGAGATATCGTAGAATCCACCGCACCACCCCTCTCAAACCACACAGAACTATCCTCTCAGAGAGCAACACCAACCGAAAGGCAACTAAATTATAATCATATAGCCAATAAAACTATACCACCTATCACCGTAGTCACAGACATGTCACTAAATAATCCCGGAACAAATGTCAGAATCCGCCGAAAGTCGACCCTGTCCTCTCCAGTCCATAATTCCATTGGTAAAATAAAAGAGAATATGACCCCAAATCATGTTAACAACAACATTCGCCGTATATATGAGCCCACAGTCCACACGGTCAATAGTATTGGCAACACAAGTTGCGAAATAGCACCATGGCACACACTGATAACCAACGCCAAAACAATGCCACCCTTAATAGTATAAGTGGCAATAGTCAGAACTCGACCACCAACAACTCAGGGTATTCGCAGTATGGCACGCAAATAAATTTTGATCGGACATATGGCACACGTCAGCTGGGAACTGACGCACAAAGCAGTACACACGAAACCCATACAAGGACACAACTAGTATCAGACAATAGGTGGAATAATAAACCATGGTTATCAAAAGGATCCAATAATCTTTTATCCCCTGCGTCCCTGTCAGCGTTGAAAAGACAGCTGGTAGGAATGTTAACACTCCTAAACCACTAGTGCTAGCTCCCCGCTTCCATGAAAACAGGATGAGTCCAATGCATCCGTAACCATTGGGCACATTTGATACTTGCAAACATATACGTCAAGTGAAGAACCATATACACGTTTCTAGACAAACTAAAAATAAAAATGCTTAAGCCTGTAGCAAATCCAGGATTCCAACGCCTAATTCTTCACCAAATACAGCACACACAACTTGATAGACATAGATGACCATGATGTTGAAACACCTCTTAAAATAAGGGTCGTCATGTCAAACAGTACTACTGGGTGCTGAACCATATTCAGGGCTGATTAACGAAATTAAATACTTCAAACGCTATTTCAAATCTCATTTTACCTGATCCTCATAAATACTAGATCTGTTCTAAATAAACTACCGATGCTCAGAGCACTCACAGTAATATACAAACCCCCTATAATTGTCATCACTGAATCTTGGTGTAATTCGAACATACTGGATGATGAGATAACCTTGGATAACTACACACACTTTCGACGTGACAGGAAAGGTGGTAATGGAGTGGGTTGTCTCATGTACTTTCTGAATACCCTTACTGTATCACAGCTAGAAAGTGGTACACTTAACATGCCTGATGCTATATGGGTTAACTTTCACTTGGTAAACTTGTTCAATAATAGTAATTTAATAAAATGCTTCTTTTCCTACCTGTGTAGGACACACCAATTGTACAGGCATGGATAAGTATTATTTAAATTACATAAATTTGGTTCATGGTAAAATTATAAGGTTGCAGTCATTTTGTGTATGAGAACAATGTGATAACTAGTCATTCAATGGAGCACATCAAGAAATATAGAAATATTGTTTTCGCATTAACAAAAATACCCATGTATGTTTTGGATGGATTACAAATACTTGGGAAAAAATAAAGCTTGAAGTAATTCCTCCATATAACTTTGGTGTGTACGGCATCGAGTCTTATTCTTGATTTATATCCAAATTTGATAATAATTTAAAATAAGTAATACACTTGTATACTTTTGTCAGCATTTTCATCGTAACATCACAAGTGAATAGTACTCAATGTAGACTAATAATAATGACAGTCTGTATTTTCTTATAAACGGGTGTTTTCAAGAAATGGAAGCTATTTTGCAGACAAGATCAGTTATGTTGTAAGTTACAATCGTGAAGTATTATAAATCAATACATTTTATTGGTATAAAGATATATTTCACAACTGTAATTCAGGTTACGTCGTTGGTGTTGGCGATGCGCAATTCATGAGGAAATTGTAAGATATGGGACCAATAATGTTTGCAGATCATTTGTCATTGTAAATGGGCAAATATCTACATTCTTCATTCTCATTCAAAAAGTCAAATGGAAGCTGAAATGGTGAGAGACAAAAGAAGACAAACAACAACAACTCAAAAGAAAGCAAGTGGAGTACTTAGGGAGTGATGAATATGTATATATACATTTATATTCCGTTTAGTAATTATAGTTATTTTGGTGCACTAACTAACTATTCCCGTGATGCTAACTTTTATATTGTGTGAACTAATATTATTGTCCTGTGTAAAAATGTCTATCATGTACTTAAAATAATATAAAAATTTATAATTGTAGTTTGTTGTAACTACACGTTTAATGAACTTAAAATATCTATGTTGGGCGAAAAAGTGGGTGTAGGATTCAGACTCAGAAGTGCACTGTCATCTTTGAGCAGTCTGGTGACTGAGGAGATGAACACTGCGAGTGTGTTTGCATCGCGCACATCAGCTGGTAGTCTATTCCAAATGACTGAAAACTTATTTAAGAAGAAATTATACCGCATGTAAGTCTGACAATGCTCTATAGCAACTAGGTTGTGATGATTTCTAAGATTGTAACTGATGACAGCGGTAGGTTTAATTATTGGCTCGGAGGAGTGCACGAGCAGATTAGTTAGCTTGTAGTAAAAAATCAGGTTTAGCTTAAGACGTCTTTTCCAGAGTGGTTCTAAACTTAGTCTGTCGCAACGTTCATAGTATTCGAGGCCACTTTCTGAACCAAGAGTTCTTAAGGTGAATTGCCGTTGCACTCCTTCTAACTTAAGCTTGTCTATTTGTCTGAGTCCGCTAAGAATAAACGGGCAGTATTCTAAAATAGGTCGGACACATACTTTACAACAAACGAAATTGCGAGTTATGCATCCTAGGAGCCTTCGTGTTTTACGTCTGGCATAATCAGTTTGTTCAGAGAACGTTAAGTTACTAGAGTATCTGATACCAAGATCTACGACTGAGTTGAGCTTGGCTAGTTTACGCCCATATATTTCAAGATTCAGGTCAAGGTTACTGTTTCCGATACAAATCCAGCCGCATTTATCAATGTTGAACTTTAGACAGGATTCAGTACACCATGTAGCGAGACTACTTAGTTCAAGATGTATTTTATTTACCATATCGCTTAGTTCATGAGCGTAGCAGGAGTGTTAATGTTTACTGTAAATAAAAGTGGCCCTAGGACACTACCTTGCACAACCCCACTTGTGATCTGCCTAGGATGAGACAATATAGATCCAACCTTGGTTATTTGTACCCTATTGCTTAGAAACGATTTTAACCAGCTCAGTAATAGATTGCGAATCCCACATGAATACAGCTTCTCAAAGAGAATACTGTGAGACACCATGTCAAATGCCCTAGATATATCGAAGTAGAGAACAACCACTACTTTTTTCCCAAGAATGTGTAATCCATCCAAAACATACATGGGTATTTTTGTTAATGCGAAGACAATATTTCTATATTTCTTGATGTGCTCCATTGAATGACTAGTTATCACATTGTTCTCATACACAAAATGACTGCAACCTTATAATTTTACCATGAACCAAATTCATGTAATTTAAATAATACTTATCCATGCCTGTACAATTGGTGTGTCCTACACAGGTAGGAAAAGAAGCATTTTATTAAATTACTATTATTAAATATGTTTACTAATCGTATATGTAATTTATCATATTGATGATGCCTGTAAACTGGCGTCCCTCATGTTCAAAATGAGAATATACTATTACTACTACTATTACTAGCTTACGTGCTTCGCAACTACTAGTGATGCAGTTGAAAAAGTCGAAGTGGCAAGTAATGCAAGACCTATTTTTGAGAAATCCATGTTGAGACCTTGTAACAAGATCTTCCTTAAGTAGATAGTCTGACAGTTGATCTTTGACAACTTTCTCCATGACTCGCGAGACAACCGGGGTTATATTTATGGGTCTGTTATTGCGGACGTTTGCCTTATCACCGAATTTATAGTGTGGAATTATGAAGCTAGTTTTCCACTCATTAGGGTAAGTGCCGGTGTCCATAGATATTGAGAAGAATTTAAGAAGTAGTAGGGGTATATCACACCCACTGTTTTTGAGAATTATAGAAGCAAGGCCATCTGGTCCCGTGCCAGTGGAAGGTTTCAGGCATTTATCTGCTTGTTCTATTAATTGGTCGGTGAACACTATGCTTCCGAGAAAAGAGCTAGTAAGGGGGCCGGTTTCACCAGGAATGCGCGTTTCTAAACTGAAGTTTGCAAACCATTCACTGAATATTTCACAGATAGTGGCAGGCTCATTGTAGATAACTTTGTCATGAAGTAAATAGGGGATGTCCCTCATCGACTGCATTCGTTTTTTAAGAAGTGTTGTTAAGTTATAAACTTTGGAGGTGCTTTCAAGTGCCCTTAATTCTTCGTCGAGGTCCTTTTGAGAGCGTTGGCGCTTCATAGATTCAAGAGACTCATGGATTGAGTGCAGTAGTGATATATCCCTACTGGAATAGTACTGTTTCTTTAACTTCCTTAACTTATTGCGGCATGCCCCCGGAATGAATTCAGCTCGGTGTCTACTTAATTTCACTACCTTCTTAGGAGCAACAGTATCTAGACAAAGGATAACATTCCTGTAAAATAGGGACACTACAGCCTCCAGGGAGTCAGTGGTAAAATATTCATCCCAGTGACAGAGTCGAATGAATTCTTGGACTAATCCCCAGTCTGTATGTTTGTAACTACGACAAATCAGGCTCCCTGAATCCTGTTTGTTTCCTGTATTTAGTGGTGAGAAAGGCAGAGAGCAGAGCACCATTCTATGGTCACTACTGGAAAATCTGTTACCAGCATAGGTGGAGACTGGGATTGTCATGACAAAACACAAGGTCCAACATGTTGTCACCACGAGTAGGTGTCTGGTCGTGTTGCTGCCATCCATAACAGTCGATAGTGGCAAGTAATTCGTCGAAGCTTTGCGGGCCGGAACTACTTAACCAATTGACTTCTGGAAGATTGAAGTCCCCTGCAAATATTTTGTAATTAGTACTAAACGATGAGGCATGTGCGAATGATTTAGCTAATAACGCATCGGTTTCTTTGGTTGAGCTTGGTGCTCGATAAACACAGCCCATGAGAAGCTTGTACTTATCTCCTTGTAAGACGACCCAGAGTGAATCAGGTACCTCATTCTGTAATTCATCTTCCACCTTACTGGCTACGAATGAGTTATGTATATATATGAGACATCCTCCACCACGCTTGCAGTCGCTATTTGCACGGTGTACAGTGTAATCATCTATGCCTATATGCACATCAAGTACAGAGTATGAGCACCATGATTCAGTAATCAGAGCTACAGTAGGCTTGGCGATAAATAATAATGTTCTTAGTTCAGATATCTTATTGATTAGGGAACGTGCATTACTTAGCAATATCGTGAATAAGTCACGGGATACTACAAACTGGCTTAAGATATCACCATAACCTAACTCTGTTTGTGCGTCAACAACATAAGAGTTTATGAATGATACAGGGGTCGGACTGGGTGTCTGTACATCGGGGTTAGAGTGCAGTGAGGTGGTCCTAGGTGCCATGGGTCGTACCGGTGATTCGGGACACTTGGAAAATTTACTATGTGTTCCTGGATATAAGGATAGTATAGGTTGGGCCTGGGTTGACGGTTAAAACGCATAGCATCAAATGGTCTACCCATCCTCGTGCTATCCATCATACCGGTACACACCTTCGTGTTGGTTTTATAACTTAAAGGAAATTGAGAGGGAAGGTGCTTTGGTTGCAAGACTTTGGGGGTTTTGGGGCCTGACTTTCTATAAGGTGGAGCATACTGAAAACCACCAGATATACTTGTGTTTCGAGAGGAACTTTTCGTAAGAGGTGAGGGTTTTTTGACAGTCTTACTCTCAGCAAGCTTATTGAATACAAAGTAGTCTACCCCATCATTAGTCTCAACCCGGCGAAATTTGTTCATTGTGGTGAGGTCACCACGTTTGGGTGAGAATTTCTTTGAACGGCTTGCAGCAGTTCTACCTATTTTAACATCTTTCGGTGAGACGTTATTTACAGGGGTACTGGTATCTAAATCAGTTCCTAGTTCCATTGCCATGCGTGGTTTTTGTGTGGTTTGCTGAATGCTAATGTCAGCATTAGGTGACTGTTGCTGTGCACGATAGCTTTTGGGTAATTCTAAGCTAGAGGAGGTGGCCAGGTTATTACTGCGCATTATTCTGCGCTGACAAGGTGTTTTATCCTGAGCTATGGTTATAGACTTATAGCTACTCTTCAGTCTTAGGTAATCCTGACATTTAATAAACTTACTAGAATCAAGGGAATTACTGAACATAAAAATAATGGGACAGTTAGCCTGGTTAGACTTGTTACGAAGTCTTTTGCATTCACGTGGAACACTAGCCATGCCACAACAAATCAGGATTTTGTGTTTTATAGTCTTCAGAGGCAGAGAATCTGGGACGTTGTAAACTATAGCCTGGTGAGAAGAGGTTATACGCTTCATCACCTATGCAGCCAAGCAGTCAATCAGATTTTCAGCCTTATTTAGGGTGTCTGGAGACATTTTAGGATGCTTTCTTAACATACAGGCTATTGGGTCTAAATCCGAAAGCTTGTTTTGAGTTGCATTCAGTAAAGACTTAACCTGGCCAATATCAGAACTGCTCTCCGTGATATTTGACATTGGCAGTGACATTCTATCAAACTGACCTAATTTTTCCCGAAGTTGATTTACTTGCCTTTGGATATCTTTCACAAGGAGGTCTAGTTTACAGATCTCAGAGTTCTCTAACAGAACATCTTTCATCTGTATCACAGGAGTGAGAATTGCACTCAAGCCATTTTGCGAGGTAGTAGTTATTGCTGTAATACAGGGTGGTAATGCAGTTATAACCGAGGTTAAGGCACTATCTAAAACAACTGTGTTTCTACAAACACGTTTTTTAGAAATGTGGACCATAATATCAAGGATTATATGACTATAAGCAGTAAATGAATACCAGAGCAAACACGTGCAAAAATGTCACCAATATCGAACGAACCGCCAATAGATGCTAATAGGTGGCAATGGAGTGGGTTGTCTCATGTACTTTCTGAATACCCTTACTGTATCACAGCTAGAAAGTGGTACACCTAACATGCCTGATGCTTTATGGGTAAACTTTCACTTAAATAACGCAATAGCATTGATTGGATGCACCTGCAGAGCACCTGGTACCTTTAGTAATTACGGGACCCAAACTTATTAATACACTGGATCAATTATCCACCCTACACTACGATCATAAGATCCTATGTGGAAACTTCAACTTACAAGAAATCAACTGGGAAATACCCACAGGCCCAACTAAATTTGACACTCTCTTAGGCACACTGGATATACTTGGCTGGAAACAGACTGTCACAACCCCTACAAGAGGTAATAACGTACTAGACTTAATCTTCTGCCACAATATAAGTCCCCTTTCTGCCCTAGAAGGTTCTGAGTTTTCAGGGAGTGGCCACAAAACAGTGCTGTGTGCACTGCCACTTCCGTCAAGTAGCAATGCAGCCCATACCCCTACTTCACAACAAATAACATACAGGAACTACAGTAAGGCGGACTGGACTCTAGTGAAATCAATGCTACGATCCTCAGGATGGAGAGAGTATTTCTATACTGATTGCCTCTCGAAAGCTCTAGACATCTTTCACTATAACTCCAACACATGCTTAGATGCTGTCATCCCACTTCAAACACTGAAGTTTTCCCCACATAGAAAGACATTCATAAAGCCAAAGGATCGTAGGAAACTGAAAATACATTCAACAAGCTACTTCAGACGACACTACTTAAGAACACTAGGGTCAATACTTAGTACTCTTAGCTACATCTCTCAAGCTCATAACTTGCGTATGAGAAATTAAGAAGGCACCGCACTAACCGGCACCACCAGAGTAGGTGCTCTCATAGAAATCCTAAACAAACGAATGAATTGCAAAAGTCATAAAATTTCTCTCCTTATAAACAAGGGCAAACTATACAGCAACCATGCAGACATGTGTGAACTGTTTAACGAGACGTTTGCAACTAACTACCTTAAGCCCACAACTGCACTTTTCGGTTTACAATCTACAATAGAACTCCCTTCTTCTTCAACGCTGAAACAAATCACTACAGTTCATTTCACTTATTCTAATATTAACCAAGCCATTGATACTCTTAAAAGCTCTAGTAGTGCCGGTTTTGACGGTATACCGTCGTATCTTTATAAACACGGTGGTTCTGACATTTCCGTTTTATTACTTAAGACCTGTACAATGTCCCTAGAAAGCCAAACCTATCCAGATAAATGGAAAGCCACATTTGTAGTACACAAACACAAATCCGGATCAGAAACTGAAGTCAACAACTATAGGCTAATCAATACTACACCCATAGCATCTAGAATCATTGAACGAATAGTTAAAGATGATATTCTCAAACATATGCTCAGATGCAATATTCTAAGTCCCAACCAACATGGATTCCTAAAATCCAGATCATGCATGACATGTCACCTTGACTTCTTTAACTGCATAACTAGCAGCCGAGACAAACAACAACTAGTACTAGTCATCTACTTCGACATCTCCAAAGCCCTCGACCCTGTTGACAATTTGCTTCTGATCAATAAGCTGCACTCCCTAGGAATACGTAACCCATCATTAGGATGGATTGAATCATTCCTTAACAATAGGTCCCAAGTAGTTAGACTGGGTTCTGTAAACTCTAAACCTAGTCCAGTCACTTCTGGAGTAGTTCAAGGTAGCGTCTTAGGCCCCCTCCTATTCACTCTATATGACAACGACATATGCAGCTGTTTCTCACTTGGTAAACCATTCATCTTTGCAGATGATCTTAAAGTGGCTTACAAATTCCCCTGTGATATATATATTTATTCGTGTTTATGCAGGAACTTACCAGTTGTACAGGCATGGATAAGTTATTATATAAATTACAGTTTGTTTGTTCAATCTAACATTACAGTCAGTCAGAACAGTCTGCAAAATAGTTAGTCTGTGTAACACATAAAGAGATATAGAAATATTGTCTTCGCATTAACAAAAAACCCAGACTTCAGATGAATGTAATACAAATATCTGGGAAAAATAAAGCTTGAAGTCAATTCTCCTATAAAACTTTGTTGTGAACAGCATCCGTGAGATAAAGTTTATTGATGTATTATTTTGATTCAATAATGTATTTATTCCATTTTTGTCAGCAGTCTTATCGTAGTTTTATAATAGGAAAGAAATTTGATCTTTGATACGAAAATTAGATAAGGTAATGTTAAATTGTTTTACTGCATCAAATGTGGTCAATTCTAGAACTATCCATTTGCGCCATTTGCGTCAGCATGGCAGACTGTACATGTAAGTTGAGTAATATATTGAAAACTGTTTGAAAACCAGTTGTTTCTTTATATCAGATCAAGAATACTCCTTGTACAGAATGTTGGCCAGCGTTTTCAAGTGGTTGCAACGGATCGTTCATGGAATTTGAGTTTGAATTTACTTAAATGGTCATTTCAGTTTAGATGATGGGTTGTTCGACCTCGACCAGGACATATATAGAAGTGCAGGCTCAGGATTTAATAACAGAAAGAGAAAGTATGTAAACATGAACAGGACGTCAATATTTTATGTATATATAAATGTTTATAAATGTATATCATTGTATAGTAAACACTACCTATAATCTAGTTGTTCTTTCATGTATTTTTGCGAAGTCTTAGAGTTTATTTAGTGTCATAATATTTAGTGATGAGTCTAGGCGTAATAGTGTTCTAATAGCTCATGCGTTTTAGAAATAAGTGGTGCGGTGTGATTGGCATAGTCATTGGGATGAAGCAGTTTATATAGCAAGTGTTTGAAGGTTATGATAGAGTGACAGGTCCTTATTTCTAGGGGTAAACTGTTCCAGATCTTAGAGTACATGACTATGAAGAAGTTTGCACGGAGTGCTGTTTTACAGTTTTTCCTAGATACTGTGCACGTTTGGTTACGAAGGTTGTAAGAGCCTTCCGGTGAGAACTGTATCTCCTTACTGTCTGAGAATGATATTTTATGCAATATTTTAAAGAAAAATATTAGGTTAATGCTCAGTCGTCTCATCCAGAGTGGGTCGATACCTAGAGTTATACACCTTGATGTGTAGTCCTTTTCGCAGTCAAATCCTAGTAGTTTAGACGTGAAGTATCGTTGGACACTTTCTATTTTAAGTTTGTCACTTACTCGAGTGCTGCTAAGAATAAATGGACAATATTCAAGTAGTGGCCTGACACAAGATTTATATAATAATAGTTTCGCTTCGTAGTTGTGGAAATTCATGAGTATGCATCCTAGAAGCATCCTCGATTTACGCGTCTGTGTCGCCACTTGCTCAGAAAATGTCAAGTCACTAGAGTACCTGAGTCCTAGGTCAACAACACTTTGGAGTTTAGGCAAGTCGATGGATTCAAGTACCAGTTTAATATTTATTGAGGGTGCACCGAAGCATATCCAACCACATTTTTTAAGGTTGAATTTTAGGTTCAATGTGGAGGACCATGCAGTTACTCGATCTAGTTCTTCCTGAACAGCTTTCTGAAAGTACCCTAAGTCATCACAGTGGAATGTGTAAGCTACTTTAAGATCATCTGCAAAGATGAATGGTTTACCAAGTGAGAAACAGCTGCATATGTCGTTGACATATAGAGTGAATAGGAGGGGGCCTAAGACGCTACCTTGAACTACTCCAGAAGTGACTGGACTAGGTTTAGAGTTTACAGAACCCAGTCTAACTACTTGGGACCTATTGTTAAGGAATGATTCAATCCATCCTAATGATGGGTTACGTATTCCTAGGGAGTGCAGCTTATTGATCAGAAGCAAATTGTCAACAGGGTCGAGGGCTTTGGAGATGTCGAAGTAGATGACTAGTACTAGTTGTTGTTTGTCTCGGCTGCTAGTTATGCAGTTAAAGAAGTCAAGGTGACATGTCATGCATGATCTGGATTTTAGGAATCCATGTTGGTTGGGACTTAGAATATTGCATCTGAGCATATGTTTGAGAATATCATCTTTAACTATTCGTTCAATGATTTTAGATGCTATGGGTGTAGTATTGATTAGCCTATAGTTGTTGACTTCAGTTTCTGATCCGGATTTGTGTTTGTGTACTACAAATGTGGCTTTCCATTTATCTGGATAGGTTTGGCTTTCTAGGGACATTGTAAAGGTCTTAAGTAATAAAACGGAAATGTCAGAACCACCGTGTTTATAAAGATACGACGGTATACCGTCAAAACCAGCACTACTAGAGCTTTTAAGAGTATTAACGGCTTGGTTAATATTAGAATAAGTGAAATGAACTGTAGTGATTTGTTTCCGGGTTGAAGATGAAGGGAGTTCTATTGTAGATTGTAAACCGAAAAGTGCAGTTGTGGGCTTAAGGTAGTTAGTTGCAAACGTCTCGTTAAACAGTTCACACATGTCTGCATGGTTGCTGTATAGTTTGCCCTTGTTTATAAGGAGAGAAATTTTATGGCTTTGGCGATTCATTCGTTTCTTTAGTATTTCTGTGAGAGCACCTACTCTGGTGGTGCTGGCTAGTGCGGTGCCTTCTTCATTTCTCATACGCAAGTTATGAGCTTGCGAGATGTAGCTAAGAGTACTAAGTATTGACCTAAGTGTACTACAGTCGTGTCGCCTGAAGTAACTTGTTGACAGTCTCTTCAGTTTCCTACGATCCTTTGGCTTTATGAATGTCTTTCTATGTGGGGAAAACTTCAGTGTTTGAAGTGGGATGACAGCATCTAAGCATGTGTTGGAGTTATAGTGAAAGATGTCTAGAGCTTTCGAGAGGCAATCAGTATAGAAATACTCTCCCCATCCTGAGGATCGTAGCATTGATTTCACTAGAGTCCAGTCCGCCTTACTGTAGTTCCTGTATGTTATTTGTTGTGAAGTAGGGGTATGGGCTGCATTGCTACTTGACAGAAGTGGCAGTGCGCACAGCACTGTTTTGTGGCCACTCTCTGAAAACTCAGAACCTTCTAGGGCAGAAAGGGGACTTATATTAAAGGAAAGTAGTATGTATTTTCACATAAATTAAACATTTACTTGATTCACATACCGTTTGTACAGGCATGATCATATTCGACAAGTACAATTTGAAATGGAACACCTTTTTTCACATCAGAAATTGGAAAAATGGAAAAGTACCTCTATAAGCTTTGTTAGAATAGATTACAATATACTGGTTCAAGTCTAATTTATAGTCTATAATATACTTATATTCAGTTAAATTCATGCGGGAATTACGAAATGTTGCGTTAATGGAAGGTAAGAAGGGAGGTGATTAACATGTGCTAGAGTACGACATACAGGATACAGGCCTTGTGATCATTGTCATTTTGTCAATTAATAAGGGTTCAGAGGCGAAGTTCTACAATAGAGTCCCAAGATTGTAAATGTTCCAATGACCTTGTGAATGTTCCAATGACCCTGAACGCATGCTAGTCATTGGTTGAGGAAGCTCACCATTATTCTAGCGCGAATAATTGTGCGTACTGGTAAGCGACACTGAATTAATTGTCTTCTAGGGACTTTCTTTGAAAAGTTGAAACTGTCTTTGATGATTGGTTGTTATTGGTGTCGAAAGTTCAACTTTGCCTGAATATCTTGTTTCTGTCCAATTACTCGGCGCCAGAGCGAATAACGTTTGGGTACATCATCATAGAGTGAACCATTCGAATGATTCCGTCGACCCTGTCACCGGTACTCATAATAATTCCATCGAAGGTTTCTGGGGAAGACTGAAAAATAGAATCTGAGCTATCAACGCATCACAAAACGAAGTTATTTTCAGTCATTTGAATGAAGACATGTATAGAAATTGGTTTAATTTAAAAACTGAAACTCCTCTTAATAACTGGAATATTTTTTCATCTCATATTAGAGAAGAGTACCCTGTTTGACTATTTTTAATGCTTATTTGTGTAAAAATACGTAAAAGTGTATGCAAAAATCATCCTTTTTTCTCATTAGTCGGTTCAAGGTCACTTGTGCGTTCGTTCCTTGGGACTCTATTGTAGAACTTTGCCGGTTCAAATATTTTAAAAAAAAACAACTCAATAGTAGAGGGTAAGTACAGCATTATTTTGGTAATAACAGATACAAGGGACCAACTTTGCGATGACAAACAGTACTCAGAATGGAATTTCTTCCGTTGTTCGTTGTGTCTGCCAACAACATTCTGAATAACGCTCAAGTAATAAAAACGTAGAAAGCAGCATTACTGTTCATTTGCAGTGCATCAATGCAATACCTTCGAGAAGGAAGAAGAAAACAGAAAGAGAGGTGCAGAGGCAGCCAGCAAATAATAATAATTTAAGCAAACAATATGCGATAAACGCAGGGTTTATTCCCCTATTTTGTTACTAATAATTTAGAGTCATTGAGTTTTATAGTGTTACATACTAACAGTTAGTTCAAATTTGTGGTAGTAAACAACAACAAAAAAAATATAGAATAACAAATTTTTTAGAAAACAAGGGCAAAACGAATGATGATTTTTAGATCTATATAGGATAATGGGAATAGAAAGTGGAGAAGCTAAATCCAAACGCCAAATTACATAAAATATATAGAAGTGAAGAAAAACAAAAAGAGTGATGATACTTATTTATGCTGATGTTCTGATTTATACAGTTAGATGTCCTCCTGAAGTAGAGAAATCGTACCATGAGGTTGTTTTCAAAGAGTTTATACACAAGCTTTGTTATACAGGCAGCTATTATTTTATTTTATTATTATTTTTTTTTGAAGTCATTCACACTCAGGAACCTTAGCAATAGAGCGCATTCCCACAGATAAGGGTGGTTCTCTTAAGTCCCCACCATCATATCCGCTGAATAGCGGTCACCACCCTCCCACTTTTTAATCTGCTAGGCCCTGGCGAAATGCTCCTCTTGTTTTTAGAAAAATTTTTTATTGCTAAGTGTCATATAGACAGTTTTCGCCTTCACCAGCTTACTCAACGAAACTCATGGTATGGACGACTACTTTCAGTCAGCCACTTTGTATGCATCGTCCCTAACAGCATTTTAAAAACATATATATATACAATAAAAAAGTAAGGAAATCAGAGATTTGCAGTCTACCTTCTAGATTTTAGTTATAAACATATGAAACGAAGGGGCAATATGAAATGGTATGAGAAGAGAAAAATACATAAAGGTACACAGTTATGATTATATATGCATAAAAAGAGGCAGTAGTTAATTATAATAGATGGTTCAGAAGAATGAAGGATTATAATAACAGAACCGTAAAATAAAAATCCGCTAATATTTAAAACTCACAGTGAAGTTAAGCTGATTTTTTAGGCAATCCGGCATAGGGCTGGAATTTGCGTAGACGTAGGTGGTATTTACTCACAACATTAGCTAGTCACCAGAGGAGATTTTAGTCCCAGCTATATCCAGGTTGTTTACAACTCAACCTTGAGGTAGAACTTCCACAACACTGAACTGCCCAAAATACAGTTTTGCCAGGGATATTCACCATAATATTTGATTAATTTGACAGTCAGCAGCTGGGATTAGATGGAGTTGAATCACTGAAAAGGTATGACATAAGGTGTGAGGGTAGTTCATGTAGATTCAGTGCAGCTTTCGTGGTATATCAGGCTGAGTATTCCACTCCAGGTTTGTATGAAGGGATTGTGAATATTTTGTGATGGTGCTTGCTAGACAAACAATTGAATCAATTAAAAAAGAAAGAACTGAGAACAGCATTAGTGCAACGTTGATTATTTTAAATGTGTCCGATAATACTGACCGTTTCTGTTAATGCTTTCGGTGAACAAAGCTGTTTAGGTACGTAATTCAAAGGGGAAAGAAACAATATCACGAATTTTCAGTATGTGGCAAACTGTTTCAAGACTGTTTTCAGAGAAATATTTATTTACTAGATAGGTGAATCGTTGTAATGTGGTGCTATTTTTAATTTCACTTGGCAAGAAGTTCCATGTTTGCTTACATTTGACTGTAAAGAAGTTGGAACGTAATTTCGTGCGACAAAGAATATGACTAAGAGAAGACCCGTTGCTGCGTAGTTCATACGTCGAAGAAGTAAAGTTAAGGTTATTATTGGGAAAGTATACCATTCCTTTGATTATTTTAAAAAGGAGAATGAGGTTAAGTCGGTGGCGCCTGTACCAAAGGGGTTCGATCTTAAGAGTTGTGCAACGATAGTTGTAGGGAACTTTCAGACTTGTTCCCAGGATTCTACTTGTAAATCTCCTTTGAACACTTTCAATCTTTAGTTTGTCCTTAACAGAGGTGCTGTCTAGGATAAATGGACAGTACTCAAGGAGGGGCCGTATGTGTGTTTTATAAAGTAACATTTTAGATTCTTGTATTTGAAAGTTATGAAATATAAATCCAAGTAATCTTCTGGCTTTAGAAACTTGGTTGGTGACATAGAGAGAGAATTTAAAGTCAGCGGAGTAACGAAGCCCGAGGTCAAGTACAGAAAGAAAGATAGTGATAGGCTTGTTGCACATAGTTATGTGTGGTGTGGTACGTAAGCGAGCTTGGCATAACAGTCCACACTTCTCCACGTTGATCTGCGTCATCCACGACTTACACCATGTCTCAATATTGTCAATATCCAATTGGATTTTTTGAGACAGATTTGTCACTTCTTGGGTGGTACTGTGGTAGACTATCTTCAAGTCGTCGGCATATAAGAAAGGTCTGCCGTGCTTTATAACATCACAGACGTCATTTAGGTATATTAGAAAGAAGAGAGGTCCTAGTACACTACCTTGAATCACGCCACTTGATATAGGAGTGGTACTGGAAAAAGTGTCGTTAATCTTAACAGACTGGGACCTACCACACAAAAATGAATTGCACCACTGTAAGAGATTGCCAGATATACCGTAAGCCTTAAGTTTTTGCAGGAGTAAATTATGACATACTTTATCGAAGGCCTTCTTAAGATCAATATACATAATGAGCACAACGAATTTTTGGTCTGTAAGTCCAGTTATAAAATCGAATAGTTCTAAGTGGCAAGTCATACATGACCTGGACTTTATAAAGCCATGCTGAGAAGGTGTTATTAGGTTTTCTGTCAATAAGAAGTCAGTGATTTTGGTACTGATTATCTTCTCAAGTATCCTTGACAAGACAGACGTTATATTGATCGGCCTGTAATTCTTTACATCATATTTTGAGCCGGATTTAAATCTAGGAATAATATATGTCTGCTTCCATTTAGAAGGATAAACTCCATTCACAAGGGACGTTGAGAATATCTTTAGGAAAGGAGAGGGAGATCAGAGCCACCATTTTTTAGGAAGGATGAGGGAATAGAGTCAGGTCCAGGAGTATTGGAGAATTTCAATGAACTAATTGCACTTTTTATAACATCAACAGTCAAGCATATATTCGACAGTGTTTTTTCTGTTACAGAGTCAAATTCAATGCATGCGGAAATATCGTGCGTGTATGAGTCAGAAAAGTGCTTGTTAAAGAGTTCAGCTATGCCTGCATCATCCTTAACAGCAACATTATTATGAAGAATGTAAGAAATGTTGCCTTGTTTTTGTTGCAGTCTTTTTTGGAAGAGTTTACATAGAGAGCTAATTTTGCAACTACTTTTAAGGGCGACAAGTTCTTCTTTGTAAATTTTACTGGCATTATCTGATCTGATTTTATCATATACCTTTATGATGCTAATGAGCGAGGAGAAGTCCATAGATTTATTATAGGTTTTACGGAGTCTTCTTAGCTTATTCCTGGTAGCAATCGGTATATATAGTTGATTTACACGGTTGCCTTTGGATGTATACCAAGGGATAGATTCGTTGAAGCAAACTGAAATGTTGGAGTAGAAACTGTCAAGGACAGTATCAATGTCTACCGAGGAGAAAAAGGTATTCCAGTCTTGGCAACGAATAAAAGATTGCGTTGTTTCCCACTTAGCCTTTGAAAAGTCCCTGACTTTTACTGTCCGACGACGGTCTTTGCCTGACCCATTTGCTGCTAGGTTAAAGGTGGAAATGACCGTGTTGTGGTCGCTACCAGGGAATAAAGGCCCAACTCGAGTGCTGACGGGAAGGAAGTTGTGTGTGAAGATTAGATCCAAGATGTTGGATTTACGTGTGGGGTGATTCACATTTTGTGTCCATCCATAGAATTCAACCGAATTTATAAAACGATCAGTGTATTTAGGAACATTTAGCCTATTCCACTGGATACCAGGCATGTTAAAGCTGCCAGCTATTTTTTTATAGTCAAAGTTTAGGGAGGAGACGTGTTCCGAAATTTCACACAAATGGTTCGTTGTATTAATATCAGAATTGGGCGGGCGGTACATCCCAATAAAAGTCTTGTATTGAAGTTAGTGTTGAGTGTAACCCATACTGCGTCTGTAAGTGAGCAACCCAAATCATCAACTTCTACAGCGTGGAATTTGTTGCTAACAAAGATAAGACAACCAGCACCACGTCCTTCTTCTCTGCCATGTCTAAAGTGTGTGTATCCTGGTGATTCTAACAGTCTGTCATTGAAGTCAGATGGTAGCCAGGTCTCGGTAACTAACAGTACAGAAGGCATACAAAGTGAAAGTAAGAAGTGAAGGTATGGAATTTTATTGCAGATAGAACGAGCGTTTATAAGGAAAAGTCTAGTACGTTATTACCTCTTGTAGGAGTTGTGACAGTCTGTTTCCAGCCAAGTATATCCAGTGTGCCTAAGAACGTGTCAAATTTAGTTGGGCCTGTGGGTATTTCCCAGTTGATTTCTGGTAAGTTGAAGTCTCCACATACGATCTTATGATCGTAGTGTAGGGTGGATAATTGATCCAGTGTATTAATAAGTTTGGGTCCCGTAATTACTAAAGGTACCAGGTGCTCTGCAGGTGCATCCAATCAATGCTATTGCGTTATTTAAGTGAAAGTTTACCCATAAAGCATCAGGCATGTTAGGTGTACCACTTTCTAGCTGTGATACAGTAAGGGTATTCAGAAAGTACATAAGACAAACCACTCCATTACCACCTTCCCTGTCACATCGAAAGTATGTGTAGTTATCTAAAGTTATCTCATCATCCAGTATGTTCGAATTACACCAAGATTCAGTGATGACAATTATAGGGGATTTGTATATTACTGTGAGTGCTCTGAGCATCGGTAGTTTATTTAGAACAGATCTAGCATTTATGAGGATCAAGTAAAATGAGATTTGAAGTAACATTTGAAGTATTTAAGTTCGTTAGTCAGCCCGGAGTATGGTTCAGCACCCAGTAGTACTGTTTGGCATGACGGCCCTTTGTTAAGAGGAGTTTCGACATCATGCTCACCTATGTCTATCGGGTTGGTGTGTGCTGTATTCGGTGAAGAATTAAGTAAATAAATAATAATAAATAATAGTATATTCTCATTTTGTACATGAGGGACGCCAGTTTACAGGCATCATCAATATGATAAATTACATATACGATTACCAAACATATTTAATAATAGTAATTTCATAAAATACATTTTTTCCTACCTGTGTAGGACACACCAATTGTACAGGCATGGATAAGTATTATTTAAATTACATAAATTTGGTTCATGGTAAAATTATAAGGTTGCAGTCATTTTGTCTATGGGAACAATATGATAACTAGTCATTCAATGGAGCACATCAAGAAATATAGAAGTATTGTCTTCGCATTAACAAAACAAACCCAAGTGTGTTTTGGATGGATTACAAATACTTGGGAAAAAAATAAAGCTTGAAGTAATTCCTCCATATAAATAAATAATTAAATTTATTCTCATAGTACAGTACATGAGGGACGCCAGTTTACAGGCATCATCAAATTGTTACAGAAATAGAACCATATAATTCAATCACAATTTACAGGCAGTAGCAAGATATGCCTTACATGTTCGCTGGAGATTATACATACATTTGATAAATGTTAATCCCAGTAGTATAAAACAGCCTTTTCACTTATATACAATCATTTCTGTGCAAAGTTGGAAAAATCTGCTAGATTGTCAGTGAGTGCAACACAACAGGAAATACAGGAGTATTGTCTTCGCATTAACAAAAAAACCAGGTCTTTGGTGGATGGATTATAAGTGCCTGGGAAAAAATAAAGCTTGAAGTAAATATTCATACATAACTTTGTTGTGTGCAGAGTCCTCGAATTATAGTTCATTTATGTTATTTTGAGATCAGTGATGTGTTTATCTCATTTGATCTTCAATGTCATTGTTGGGAGTAAGTACATAAGCTTCGGACGCATTAATTAATGGATTTCTACTGCTTGTGGGTATTTTCTTAGCGTGAGGAAGGTTTATGGAATTCAGCTGTTCCGACAGGAGTTGAGAATATTAACTGCTCAGCAACATTATGGATATAAGTTCATCACATTATCTAAGGAAAGGTGGGTTGCAGTTGGTGAGGGATATATGGTGCCCAACGAGCGTTCATCTGTCCATGTGATGTTGTGGTGGGTTATACCTATTTGGAGTGCTTTGGAGTGCTAGATTTGCTATAGGCTAAGGCATTTTTATTTTTATTTAAGCCAGAAATATGGGTAGGGATCTTTATTTGACCTAAACTTGTGCACGCATCAAGTGTGCTTAATGGATGCGGGTGAACTAGGCTGTTCCTATATTCATGCAAAGGGGGAGCCAGCATTAATGGTTTAGGAGTGTTAACATCCCCACCAGCTGTCTTTTCAACGCTGACAGGGACGCAGGGGATAAAAAATGATTGGGACCTTGTGAAGACCATGGTCTATTATTCCACCTATTGTTAGGTACTAGTTGTGTCCCTGTATGGGTTTCGTGTGAACTGCTTTGTGGGTTAGTTCCCAGCAGACTTGTACCATATATAAGATCAAAATTTATTTGTGTGCCATACTGTGAATACCATGAGTTGTTGGTGGTCGGGTTCTGACTACTAACACTTGTATTATTGAGGGAGGCATTGTTGTGACGTTGGTTATCAGTGTGGGTGCCATGGTGCTATTTCGCACGTTGTGGGTGCTGATACTATTGATCGTGGGAGATGTGGGCTTATTTATACTGCTATTTTTGTTGTTGGCATGATTTGGGGTCATATTCTCCTTTTTTTACCAATGGACTTATGGACAGGAGAGGACAGGGCCGACTTTCGGAGGATTTTGACTTTTTCTAATTACAATTTAGTTGCCTTTCGGTTGGTGTCTCTCTCTGAGAGGATAATTCTGTGTAGTTTGAGAGGAGTGATGCGGTGGATTCTACCGTATCTCTCAAAGGGTTGGGTATAATTTCTGCTTGCAATGTCCTATTGTTTATTCCACAATTAGACTCAGTGAGATGATTGTATACGCGCGTTTCTATGACGGTCTTGTCCACCGCAACCTTTATTAGTTTGTAATTTCTGGCTTGCGATAGGGTGTGTTGGGAGTGGGTAAATTTTCTGGCCTAAGCCGGTGTTTCGAACTGAAAACGAATAGGACAACACTTTTCATGTTGACTCTTCTTCAGCGTGTAGCACTTAGTCTTGGAGTTGGGCATTTTCGCCTCACTAAGTAAGATGCGCTGTACCCTTTCTAGTGCCTCATTGTCCGGAACGTTGTAGACAATAGCATTTAGTTTAGCATCGAGTCGTTTTGTTACTTCTGTAGTAACAAAGTTAATGAGGTTATCCACCTTAGATACCGATTCCGTGTCAAGTTTGTTAAGGTCTACAGTTTTCATGAGAATAGTTAAAGGTGTCAGTTCACAGACCTGCAGTCTGATATCACTGATCTGACCTGATAAATTGGAGATTTTGGTATTGGTATCAGAAATTCCTGGATCTACTGACTTATTGTTTTTTTATTTCCCTTAATTCGGCCGTAAGTTCTCCTATAGACAACTTTAGAAGTTCTATTTTTGAAGATAGTACTGAAACAGAGCTTGAGGGCTGGAGCTTTTCGATAAGCACAAAAGGTGTAGGGAGGGTTTCTGTATGAGCAGAGGGTACTGAATTTTTGGGAGTAGTGCTAATACTAGCTGTCAGTACAGTTTTATCCTCAGTTTCAGCTCGACGCTTACGACACACAAGTGAGTTTTGTGGCTCACTATAACCATTTGTAGGAAGTATGTTGCTTGATGTAGCAATCAACGACGAAAAATTAGTTATCGGATTTACAGGGGATTCAGTTCGTTGCTTTTTACTTTGGTTAACCATAAATATTTGATATGAGAGTTAATAGTTATAGGTATGGAGGTAGTAGAGTACTTGTGCAAGTAATACAACAAGATAAATTTTATGTAACGAATCACGCAAAATGTAACGCAAACGTTGAGTTGTCACGTAAACATTTTCAGCGAAGTTACACGAAGTAGGGACAACAGAGAAGCATTAATTGTGCCATATTTCGATGTATTACTGGGTGCCTAAGAAGGAGACGTGGGCTGCGGCATATATGCCAAACACTCTGTTGCTGTCTTGTAGTACCAACAATAGTCAGCGCGGTACCTTCGAACCAGGTGACGCTTCTGCCCGTGTTTTCGTTTATATTCATTTATTGCTTACTGTTGATTGATCTTTAATACCGGTGAGCCGAAATTTTAAAAAGAGTGTTCGTGTAATTTAGAAAATAGCACCAGCTCGTCTAATAACACATTACCATCCCTTATTATTAGAAGTTCACCCAACATTCGCCTAAGTAAAAAAGACCCAAAGCATCCATGTCCCATACTCTTTAGGTTCGACAGCTACATAATAGCTGAACGATTTAAGAAGGCTGAAGATCTTCTGGCTACTGCCACTAATTTCAAGACTATTAAAGTAGTCTCGGATAAAACAACTAACCAAAGGCAAGCAACCAAGAACCCCTTCGATACAAAGTTGACCACACCGAGAAATACACCTGGTATCAGTGCTAAAGTGTCGACGGACACAGAAGCACAGCAAGTCACGTTTATAGTGTTGGGAAAAAAATCGGCAATTAAAAGCGACTCCAAACTCAGTAAGAGCAGTGTCACTGGGTGCAATCTTAAAGTACATGAGAGCACATCTGGAAAACCTGCTGACATACATGAGGTTGATATTGACTCACAAACTATGGCTGACCAGAAACCACTGGCAGACCACACTCAATCTGGATGCAAGCCCGAGAGCCCTGCAGTAGAAACTGCAGGAAAGACCACAAAGCCTAGAGTCCCACTCCAGACTTCGATATACCTCCCTCATAATAAGCCTAATAAGCAGCATGTCAGTCTAAAAATTGACAATGCTTGCGTAACAAAGCATATTCCCAAAAGTGTCATACAGTATGTGAATAAGAATACCCCCTTCCGAACTAAAGGTAATATGCCTAGCAACGCATATAACTTGGGAATGCAACGTAGAATAGATCAGCATGATATATGGAGCACTAAGCGGGACTCATATAGGCACTATATTAATGAAAATTCTCGTCCAAACTCTCACACTATATATGTTAAACCTCAGCAACATAATGAGTATGGATCGACACTTGACCCTCTCAATAACTTCACTCACACATGTGATGTGAGCCAATATGCATACGACTATGAAAGACCCATGAGGTACAACCACCAAGGTAATCTTAACACAGGGTACCTAGGTCAAGCAAACTATATATCACCAGTAAATGAACGCAGATGCCCGCCCATGGATGCTAAAAGTCAAAACATGCAACAGGATTATTTTCGGATGCAGCAAACAGTAGCCCCACTCGCTGCACAAATCATCCAGGAAATAGTACACACACTGACTCTGTCTCACCTCAGAGCCCCTACAAATATAACGTAGGGATAGTAACAAGTAATAATAATATATATTTCGTATAAACGGGTAAGTTTACATGAAATGCATGCCATTTTTACAGGCACGGTCAATTATGTTACGAATTATTATTATTATTGTTCCCTTGGGTTCCTAGTGGAACATAGGGCTTCAACTGCACGTCTCCACTTGCTTCTGTCTTCTGCTGTTCTTTTCACTTGCGTCCATGTTATTCCATACTGTTTCATCTCCTCCTCACACGATCTCCTCCATGTCACCCTTGGACGTCCCACTCGCCGCTTCCCTTTCGGGTTCCACTCGAGGGCTTGACGCGCGATGTCACTCAACGGCCTCCTCAGCGAGTGTCCAATCCATCTCCACTTCCTCCTGCATATTTGTTGAGCGATTGGTTCCTGTTTCGTTTGTTCCCATAGCTTCTTGTTTGTGATTCTTTCTGGCCATCTAATCTTCAGTATGGAGCGAAGACAGTTGTTGATAAATGTCTGCAACAGGCTGTTGGAACTATTCTTTGTGACCCGCCAAGTTTCTGATCCGTAAAGCAAAATTGACTTGACGTTTGTATTGAAAATCCGAATTTTGTTGTTGATGGTGAGTGACGAAGATTTCCAGATTGGTTTCAGGTTGATGAATGTGTTTCTCGCCTTCCCGATTCTCCATTTGACATCCTCGTCCGTTCCTCCTGTGGTTGAGACAATGCTCCCCAGATAAGTGAAAGAAGTAACCTCTTTCAAATCCCTCCCGTTGATGGTGATTGGCACTGGATGTTGCTGCTGTTGTTGGTTGGTTATTTTCATAACCTCCGTCTTGTCTATGTTGACCTGGAGTCCTGTCTTCGCTGCCAGCTTCTTCGACCAGTTTGTCGGTTTTCGCTTGTAAGTCTTCGATTTTGTGTGACATCAAACATAAATCATCTGCGAAATCCAGGTCTTCTAGGTTCTTCACGTCGGTCCAGGATATCCCTGTCTTCTCGTTTCCCACTGTCTGACGCATAATCCAGTCGACCACAATTAGGAATATCATTGGTGATAATAAGCACCCTTGTGTCTGACTCCTGTGTTTACTCCAAACGCTTCGCTGAGTTTTCCGTTGTGGATCACTTGACATGTGCCGTTGTCGTACAGTTGTTGAATAAGGTTGATGAATATTTGCGGTACGCCGTAGTACTCGAGTAGTTTCCAAATTACTTCGCGGTCAACGCTGTCGAAGGCCTTCTCAAAGTCTATGAAGTTGAGGTAGAGATTTGATTGCCATTCCATGCTTTGTTCGATGATAATGCGTAGAGTTGCAATTTGGTCAGAACATGATTTGCCTTTCCTGAATCCAGCTTGTTCTGGTCGGAGTTCTGCATCCAGTGCGTCCTTGATTCTTTCCAGGATGATGCGACTCAGGATTTTACTTGGCGTCGACAGGAGCATGATTCCTCGCCAGTTCTTGCAGAGTCCCAGGTCGCCCTTCTTTGGTAGTTTCACCAGGTAACCTTTCCTCCAGTCAGTAGGCACCTTTCCCTCTTTCCAGATCTTTTGCAATAATGGAGTCAGCATATCAGCTGTCGTTTCTGGGTCCGCTTTCAGTGCTTCCGGGGGTATTCCATCTGGTCCAGCTGCTTTTCCAGCTTTCAGAAGCTTGATTGCATTCATGACTTCAGTTTTCGTTGGAGGATTGGTGTCAACTTGCAGTTGTGTACGTGCTGTTGTTGGTATTACTGGACGGGTTGTAGGTGGTGGTCGGTTCAAGAGTCCTTTGAAGTGGTCCGCCCATTGTTTAATCTGTCTTTCTTCTTTGGTAATTGGGTTCCCTTGGCTGTCTTTTGTAGGTTTCACTTGTGTTGATCTCTTCCCGGATAGAGACTTGGTTATCTGATATAGTGTCCTCAGGTCCCTTTTGCCTGCTGCCTTCTCAGCTTCAGTAGCCAGGTTGTCGTAGAATTGTCTTTTGTCCTTCCTGGCACTCTTCTTCACTTCTTTGTCCAGTGCTGTGTAAGTTGAGTTCAGCGTCTCTTTCTCTTGTCCATCTTTGTATTGAATCATTTTCTCTTTCACTTTTCTCCTCTCCTCTATTAGTTTCCAAGTGTCTGTTGAGAGCCATTCCTTGTCTTGTTTCTTCTTTCTTCCTAAAACCGTTGAGCACGTTTCGTTGAAAATTACCTTCAGAGAGTTCCAATGGTCTTCCACGGATGATTCTTCAGTGGTGCCACGTAGTGTTTCCTGCTTTGCTCTGACAGTTGCAGTGAAAATGTCCTGTGTGATTGTGTCCTTCAGTTTGTGAGTGTTGAACTTGCATTGTGGCCTATCCCCAGGTATCCTCGAGGCTTTCAGCTTCACCTTGAAAGTCCCTTGTACCAGATAGTGGTCTGAACCCACATCTGCTCCTCTCCTCGATCTTGTGTCCAGTAGGCTCCGTCTCCACTTCCCTGAGATTGAAATGAAGTCTATCTGGTTCTTGGTGTGTCCATCTGGTGAAATCCATGTTGCCTTGTGTATATCCCTGTGTTTGAACACACTGCCACAAATCACCAAATGATTGAAGGCGCAGAAGTCTGAGAAGAGTTCACCATTTTCGTTCATTTCACCGAGGGCCTCGCGACCCATGGTGAGTTCTCTTCCTGTATTGTCTCCACCCAGTTTCGCATTCATGTCACCCATCAGGATTTTGATATCGCTCTTTGGGACGTTGTCCATTACTGTTTGTAGTTGACTGTAGAAATCCTCCTTCTTCTCATGTTCTGAGGCGTTTGTAGGCGCGTAGCACTGAATGATTGTAACCTTTTTTCCTTTTGAGTTGAACCTGGCTGTCATTATCCTGGAGGAGATTGGTTCCCACTGCATGAGAGCTTTAGCCGCTGTTGGTGACATCATGATGGCTACTCCCTCGGTGTGCTCGTGATTGTCCTCTGGGTGACCGGAGTAGATTATTGTCTCTCCAGTTGATAGTTGGCTCCTTCCACATCCGTTCCATCTGCTCTCGCAGATTCCCAACACTTCTATTCTATATCTCCTCATTTCTGCGGCTACCTGAGCAGCCTTCCCAGTTTCGTACATTGTACGAACATTCCACGTCCCCATCCTTATTTTCGCTTTCATCGAAAGAAGGCACATCGGCTGACTGGCTTCCCGAAGGCTTTCACCAGCCCGCGTCATTTCACTTCCCCGATTCCAGCGCAAAATAAGGTCACTATTTGTAATTTTAGAATTTTGAATATATTTGTGCGTTGAAGTTTTAGTAGCAATTTGGTTAAGTTTTGGGGGTGGAGTTGCTAGCACCACGCCCCAACCCTCCCTCTTTATCCGGGCTTGGGACCGGCTAGAATACTAGTGACCTAGTAATCTAGGCGAGGTTATGTTACGAATAATAATTGTTAATTAGCATACATTGTCACTTTTTCAAAAAGTTCATATTGTTGAGTTATAGTACAAGCAATCAGAACAGATTCTTATAAATGTTAATTTGTAAACATATCACGAAGGTCACCATCGAAGTTGAGCGACAACCCGAAATTCATTCCATTTCCCGATGATAGTTATGACCAATCGATAAACAACATATATTTGTGTGAGTGCTATGCCTTCAAATGCTTGGACGCTATTTTAGGAATTGAAGAAAATCTAGCGCAGCTGCAAAATGGTATAGAATGCAATTATGAATAATACATTATTAAAAGTATATTAACAAGATAAATACAAGAAGCTATGTAGTACTTGAAATGATAATACACATTTGCAATGTATGATGCTAACCATATTGGTCTTACCATGGAAAACTATGACGCTTTCTATGAAAATATATTTATTCTCAAACATGAGTGTTGTTGTTTTTATCATCAGAGCAACCGAACTGTACGCGAGAAAAGGGTGTAAATGAGAAGAGGGAAAAAATTTCAGCTTCATTAAAATCTTAGGAAGTTGAGATAAAATAGAGTATAATAGTAATTAGGTAGAAGGATTATTGTGAAGTATATAAGTAACATTTCAGAGAGAAGTGGCTAGAAGGACTAGAACCTTTTGGATGTTTGGCGAACTTGTGTATGGCCCATGGGATAGCATCTTGACGAGAAACTGAGCAGGCTTGTAGATGTTAGGAGCGAAAGCATTGTTATTTTTTTACAAGCTAAAACTGTACAGTCATTATTGTTTCATTTTTTCAATTAATTTTTTTTAAAGTCTATTTTTTTATACATTTAGTATCTAAACTCATGTTTAGTTCTCGAGCTGCCAAAATAATGCATGTTGCCGTCCTACAGATCGGAGCGATTCCTATTTGTGACCACTACCAAACCTGCTGATCAGCATGCGCCACCCTCCCTCCTTTTTTGACATTAAGCTCTGAGACCTTTTACAATGACTGCAGTTGTAATATTGGATTGCTTTGACTCCGTCCCAATCATACAGTATGCTGCACATTAACAGCTTTCATGACAAGTGCTTCCCATTAGGTCACATGGCACAATAATACCAGAGGACATCGTTAGCAATATTATCATCATACTAGTGAACAAGTGGGTTACTACAAAAGACTAAGAAATTAGGTTTCCCTTAAGAGTTATGAAGTATAAAAATAGCTAATATTAGAGCAACTAAGTCATATTCTATTTATCAGAGTGATATGAGTAGTGGAACAATTAGTGATAAAGTTATGTAAAGTGGTCCTGAGTAAGGCAACTGGTTAGCAGAACTTGTTATGCTAAATTTTCACGACCGATTTTATATGGTGTGCGTTACACATTGCAAAGTGACTTATCAATCATATAATGGAGAAATACTGCATAATTTCACTGATAATAATTTTTTAGAAAATTATATGAAAATGGGTAGGTGTTGACTGAAGATAGTCATTTCAACTCAAAAATAGTGCTAATAATATAAGCATATATGTAAAATATTAAAAGATATGGTTGCTAATGTAATTGTTTATGGAAATGATTACACTGACGAACTTATTGAAGATTACAGTGAAGAGAAAGTCAGTGAGTTAGTTAAACGGTTACTGCGCAGTTAGTAGTTAGAACATCTTTAAAAGTAAAAGGTAGAAGAGTTTTCAGTACTGGGTCAAATTAAGACATAATCTACGGATTAGAGTGCAGTGGATAGTGGTACGATTAAAGATAAGGTTAGGTTGAATGAGCTTGGGGAAAATGGTTGGTTGGCTGAGTTTGTTATTGCTAAGTTTTCCTGGCCACTTTTCATATGGCGTGCTTTAGACATTACAAAGTAACAGTTTGCTTATATTATGGAAGAACTATCACAACTAATTTGGGATTATACGTCCAGGATAATTATAGATAGTCTTATGAGTTTATAAGCCCGATTGATGAAATATTGATAAGATCTCCAATAAGCTGAATAACCAAACCTCAGATCAAGGCATGTGGGAGAAATTGGGTTGGTTTTATCACGTTTTAGGTGCGGTACTGTTGCTGGGGCAAATGAGTTTCCTCAAATTGGGGGTATTGCACTGGGGTCTGTAGTACCAAAGTTTGATGAACAGCCCATATGGGTAAAGTATGGATAAGTAGACCGAAGCTCTTTTGTTGACAAGAACTCGTTAAGGAGACGCTGGAATTCAGTGGGAGATCGGCAACTACGTACATTAAGTGGAAGTTCGTTCCATAAGGCACTGTACTGTATTTTGAAGAAACGTGATCGTAGTTTTGTCCGGTACCGGCTTATGGATAGAGTATTTTCATGATTTCTAAGAGTATATATGGTTAAATTATTGAAAGCTATTGGATTACTGCTTTTGAGGTAGCCATGTAAAAGGCGAAAAAGGAATGTAAGGTTGAGTTTCAGGCGCCTTAGCCAAAGTGGCTGAAGTCTATACATTTTGCGCCTATCCGCGTAAGTCAGTCCTTCATGTTTGTGTAATAGGCGTCGTGTAAAACTTCGCTGAATATTTTCAGTACGAACCCTATCATACCCATTCATGAAATTGAAGACAATTGTGCAGTATTCAATTACTGGGCGAACCATGACTTTGTATAAAAGGACTTTAGCCTCAGTTGTGTACATTTTTCGATGTAACAAGCCTGTGAGTCTTCGGCATTTAGAAACAAGTGCTTTTGCATACTGACTAAATGTTAAGTTCTGTGAATAGGTAACTCCCAGGTCTTTTATGGAATTGAGGGTTTGGAGAGAGGAGTCACCTAGGTGTAACCTTAAATACGGGTGGGAGTTATTGAAATATAAGGCACCACATTTATCAGAATTGAATGGCAGTTGCCAATCAGTGCTCCAGTTATGTAATCTATCCAGATCATCTTGAATATGTGTGAATCCCTCGTTCATTGTAGAATGGGGGAAGCTGTATACAATCTTTAAGTCATCAGCAAAGAGGTATGGGGTACCATGCTTGATTACGCTGCAGATATCGTTAATGTAGATTACGAAAAGCAATGGACCTAGTACACTACCCTGAATTACTCCACTTCGTATGGGTCTGGGTGACGAGTAATTATTTGCAAATTTCACAACTTGGGAACGATCTTCCAAGAAAGAAACGAGCCAGGATAACAAGGGGTCCTGGAACCCGTACGACTTTAGCTTAAGGATTAGTCTCTTGTGTGGGACTTTATCAAAGGCTTTTTTGAAGTCAAAGAAGAGGGTTGTGACAAGCAAACCATGATCTCGCTTAGCGGTAACATCATCAAAGTAGTCAAGTAGGCAGGTGGAGCATGATCGACTTTTCAAGAAGCCGTGTTGTGCTGGAGTAAACAATTTGTGAAGGTGGAGGTATGAAGCAATATCTTGCCCTATAACTTTTTCCATAACCCTAGAAACTACTGACGTGATATTGATCGGTCGGTAGTTTTCGATATTAGAAGTTGGTCCTAGTTTGTGCCTAGGGGTTATAAACGACAGCTTCCAGCACTCTGGGTAACTGCCATTATTTAAGGACAGATTGAAAAACTTTAGGAGGATAATGGGTATGTCCTCACCACCTCTTTTCAACAAGATAGATGGAATTCCATCAGGTCCAGCTTTATATGATGTCCGGAGGGATGCTATGGCGGAGGAAATCTTTTGTTGGGTAAATGTTATATTACCCAAAAAGTGATATGGTATTATCGGAACATCAAGACTACCTACTGTTTCTTCGTTAGTAAAGTAGCTAGAAAAGTGGGAGCTGAATAACTCGCATATCTCCTGTGGGTCTTCGTATAGTTTTTCTCCATCTAGTAATAAGTTAGGGATACTTATTCTGTTGTTGTTAATTCGTGACTTGATTAGTTTTACCAATGCCTCTGTATTATCGGGCCGTGAAAGGAGGATGCGTTCTAGTTTGATGGACTCAGATAACTGATTAGATTTGTATGAATCATAAGTTTGCTTGAGTGTAATGAGTGATGAAAAGTCATTACATCTGTAGAATTGCCTAGCATGCTTACGCAGTCGGTTTCGAATCTTTACGGGGATGAAGTCAGGCTGTTTAGGCCTCGTTTTCACAAGTCTTGCTGGAGCGATGAAGTCATGTGCAAATCCTAGGTTCTCGTAGAGTAAGTTGTTTGCCTCTATAGCCGAGCTGCATGTAAAGTATGGTCCCCAGTCTAGGGTGCGTAGGTATGGTTTCAGGTCATCCCACTGAGCGTGTCTGTAACCCCTGAGTAATACTTTGTTGGCACTTATTGTCGCACTCATGCTAGTGCAAATATTGAATGTACCTAACACTACTCTGTGGTCGCTACCAGGAAACTCTTTACCTACTCGAAGGGTAGTGGGGGTGATACCATTAGTGAAAACTAAATCTAAAATCTTAGATAGCCTGGTAGGATGCTGTACGTGTTGTTGCCAGTCTTTTGTTTCTATTATGTTAAAAAATTCATGATACCGTTTCGGTGAGGAAAGTGGTTGCCAGACTACTTCAGGCATATTAAAGTCCCCACATATAATTTTAGCCGTGTGAGGTAGTGAAGTGGCGTAAGCGAAAGTGCTAGCAAGTTTCATATCACCTTCAACAGCTGAACATGGGGGATGATAGATGCAACCTATAAGATAGGAAATGGAGTGAGACAGCCTTAGAATAGCCCAGACTGAGTCATTATCTGTGATGAGCTCTGGGTAGAAGCACTGTGTGGCCTTAATATCAGACCTGATATACATAGCGCATCCTCCTCCTCTGCCATGGTTTCTGTCACCTCTGAATACGTAATAGTTATCAATAGAAATATCTTTATCGCATATCTGAGGAGTGCACCATGTTTCAGTAATCATTATAAGAGACGGGTTGCATATTAAGGATAATGTCGTGAAGTCAAACATTTTGTTAAGTAAGGAGCGAGCATTGATGAGACAGAATGAGAGAGAGTTAGGGGTGACGATGAAATCGCATATATCTTTAAAAAAGTTTTCCTCAAGGTTTGTAGCATCTAGAGCAGATTGTTTGATGGGTGCTAACTCAGATGGTGGCAACGTACTGGCAGTGCTAGAAAAGTGCACTACACCAGTATCAGCACAGAGAGATGTGCTATCGTTGGTTACCCCGGCGGGTGAGAGGTGTTCATAATACCGTGACTGAAATGCATCGCCCTCCCCTCCGGTGATAAGTGGCTTGACAGTATGTGTGCTATTTGCGTCAATATTGAGGCTGAAATTTCGTGTTGGCTGAGAAAATTTAGATTGGATGAAGGGGAGGTAGGTATTTCTTGTGGATAGTATGCTGGAGTAAAGTTACGCGCATCGCAGTTATGATTAATATTTTGTGTGTTCAAGTTATTTTCGTAAATATTAGTCCATCGATTATCTTGGGTGGACTGTGTCCGGTGGTTGTCAGGGATGTGGTGAGTCAGAAGGCCGCTTTTAGGAAAGAAGCCTAACCCACTTGTTCCTTGTTGTAGGGGTCTCTGGATCAAACTTTTGTCTACATTAGCTATAGATAGGAGAGTTGTGTCGGGGTAGGTGCATGCCTGCCCGTAGGGTTTCAACTTATTTTTAGGGTGCCCAGACATATAGCGTCTGTTTTGTCTAACGGATGAAGATTTGCTCGATGTTGGATGAATTGGCGGGTTACCTCTCCTTTCATTGACGTTATATTTATGGTGGTATGAAGACTTATTCAGCTTCCCTGGGTTAATGGTGGGATTGGAGTCACTTAAGTTAGTGTTATTTGGTTTGCTGCTGAGTAACCTATCAGTGACGGGTTTGAGTGAAGGTATTCTGGATGGCAGGGTTATATTACTCCGTTTTGTGTGCACACTACTGTGAGTACTACTCGGAGAGGTTATACTGAATGCTACATTCTCAAGCTTAGCCTTTTGCGTAGTGGTATTAGCAGCTGATGGTGATGTGTCTAGCGAGCATACCTCTAAAGATGCATCTAAGTCTATGGCCATATTTGCTTCACTGTTGAGTTTACTAGGTAAAGCTTTATTATTTAAGGGTATTTCTTTTTCACGCGTGTCTGTAACATTAGGTATACTTAAATCTAAGGCGAGAGAGTCTTTTGTAGGACATTCTGCAGTTACGTATGTGTTTGCGACATTTGATACACTTGCGCGGCTACGTCTTTGACATGGAGTTAGGTCATGAGTAAGTTTAACGTTGCCAAAAGGTGTAGATGAACTAATTAGCTTGTTAGACGACTGGAATTTCCTAGCATCATTAGGACTACTGAATTTAAACAGCACAGGACAAGTATACTTTCCTGATTTTTTCCTGAGTCTGATTAGGTGGCAATCCGCTGATGGCATACCGCACGCTTGGAGACATGTCACTTTAATTTTGTCCAGAGGCGTCCGATCAGGCAGATTGTAAGCAAGAACATTGTACGAAGACAAGATTCGTTTAGTCACTTCATTGGCTATAAAGTCTAACATACGCTCAGCCTTCAGCAGACTTTCTGGATTACTATCATGAGTTGGGTTACATAGAAGCAGTAACGGCTTAATGGTGTTTATATTCTCATTTAATTCCTTCACAGAGTTTCCTAGAGAAATAAGGTCCAACTTATTTTGTTTAGCAGTTGCGTATACCTCTGATAACAAATCGGACACAATGACTTTGGGGACGTTGTTGAGGCTAGGTGGAACGTGTAGGGATGTACGTATCTTCTTAGCTGAGTGACCTAAACTACTCTTACGTATAGAAAGTACTCGTTTATTACGTTGAGTCATTGTTGAACACGGATCAGTATGGTTTGAAGTAGAAGCTGAGCTAAATCGAAAACAAGTATAAGGACAAATAATATATCGAGTGGATATATAGACTAAGAACTACTATAGGCACGGTATGGTTCTTATTGCTTATAGATAAACAATAAATCGACAAAAGTATTAAACCGTAAAATACAGATTATATAGAAACCAATTGTCCTAAAAAATTGATCCTGATTTATAAACCAAAAAATAATGAACTTCTCTATAGTTTTCTTTAGTGTGACGTTGTTCTTAGATTATAAAAAGGAGGATGAGCACTGCAAAAGAGTGGATCCAAACTTGATAACTGGCGGTGATATAACTGCGTATTTGGAAGCTAAGGTAGCAGCCAATATAAGTTAGAGTTGATGAGTGGTATAATATCCACTACAATATTCCAGAAATCAGTAAAAATATATCCACGTTATGGAGAGAGATTGTGACGTCCGATCAGAATCGCGCCACCATAATTCCAGTGCCATCCAGAATCCTTCCTAAGGCCTCTGATTTGCCTTTTTATACGGCAGTACTACGGATGCTTTAAATTCTACATTATTTACGATGTTATTATCATTTGACCACTAATCTTATTTTTTCCATGTGACTTCATTCACCCAAGGATGAATTTTGGTGGGTACTTACTTGGTAGTATTAATCTTTTTTCTGTATAAATAGGTAAGTTTACATGAAATGATTGCCAGTGAGAAGATATGATGCAGAAGTGCTGGAATCCGTGAGATCAGGTGGAATCGAAGTGGAATCTTGAATATCCCCCCTACGAATAAACCTCACCAATGAAATCACAAAAAGTTCGTGCGGAAATGATACGTTACCTGAGAATATTATTGTATATATTTGTTCCTGTCTATGAAGTAAAATACCAATTGTGCAGGGATGGAAAATTGTTATTTAAATTATGTAAATTTGGTTTGTAGTGAATTTACTTGGTTTCCGTCATTTTTGACTTTAGTTTGTATGAACAATTTGTCAACTTGTCATTCAATGGAGCCTATTAAGAAATACGGGAATATTATCTTCGCGTTAGCGAAAACACTCAAGTGTATGTTGAATGAATTACAAATGCCTGAGGAAAAATAAAACTAGAGGTCAGTTCTCCCACATAACTTTGCCATGTACGGCATGGAATCTTACTCTTGATTTATATCCCGATTAGGTACTAATCTAGAAAAAGTCAGTTGATTAAGATGTCGAAAACTATTTGTAAACCATTCTAGATAATATTTTACTCCGATAAATAAAATCCGATCTATAACGGAGTTATACTCTACCACAGCGCACAAGTTTTACACTTTTATCAATGATACATATTTGCAAAGCAGTTGGATCTTCATTTTAGTTCATGTTAACCTCTTGTAAAGGATGTTATTCAGCACCCTGATATGTTGACATGGGAGTCCTTGATGATGCTGAGTTATTACGAGCCAACAGCTTGAAGGATGGTGTGGTACATATAAGTAGCCTCAAGTCCTGTTCAACTTCAGTCCTACTGTAGATCTGTGCAACTTCCCCTACAAGGCAAATAGAAGAGAAGAGGCGAGCAGCAAGGTACCAAAGAGGAAGTAAAAAGTATCTAGACACGGATAGAACCTTAGTGTCTGTATATATATGTCTAGTAAAGCCTAATATTTATTTCCACTTAGCTTTTCTACACATCTATTCGACCAGTCTATTTATCGTTTATACAGTAATTAGGGAAGCTTTTTGCATTCTTACTATGGTATGCTCGAAATTGATTGTTAAACAGTTTGTCAGTCCAATTAGTAGAACGATTCAGTCTGTACAGAGGGGTCTGAAACTTATAAATAAGGCGCAGGTTCTGAGTTCTAGAGGTGAACAGCTCCGCATTTTAGGATACATAACTGTGAATTTTTCACAGAGTGCTTTTATTATCACTGCGCATGTTTGGTTATTCAGATCGTAAGAGCCTTGTGGTGAGAGTTATATATCCTTATTGTCTGAGAATGATATTTTGTGTGGAACCCTGAAGAAGAATTCTAGGTTTATAATAAGTCGTCCCGTCCAAAGTGGGTCGAGAATTAGAGTCATACACTGTGAAATATAGTCTAAATTACGATCATATGCAAGTGGTTTGGGTGTGAAATATCGTTAGATACTTTCTCTCCTCAGCTTTTTACATATGCAAGTGCTGCTAATAATAAGTGGACAGTATTCCAATATTGGCCTTACACATGTCCTGTATAGAGTGAGCTTTACTTCACTGTCGTGAAAGTTCCTGAGTATGCATCCTGTGAGCATACTCGATTTTCGAGCCTTCAATGCCACTTGCTCAGAGAGTGTTAGGTCACTAGAGTACCCCAAGCCTTCGACGACACCTCACAGTCTGGGTAGGATGGTAGATTGAAGCTTTGATTTTATTGCGACTGAGAGTGTGCCGATACAGATCCAGCCACATTTGTTCAGACTGAATTGTAGATGCCATAACGATGATCAGAAGGGAGATATTCTACTGTTGGTGCAGATTTTCTAGCAATCTACTTGCCAGTCAAACTCTCTCATCATCTGGTGGGGCCAAACGATTCAAAGTCCGCACAGATCATAAGCCACCCACCTACGCGCTCAGCGCAAAAGTCGACAAATACTCAGTCCGCAAAATTCGCCACCTCGATTGAATTTCGCAATTTACCGGTAATATAATACATGTGAAGAGAGCTGAGAACCGTGCGGCTGACGCGCTGTCCAGAATGCACGTGCACATGGTGTGACGAATTACTATAGACTTCAAAGCACTAGTCAAAAATCAAAAGAACGACAAAAGGTTCAAGCATATCCTCACTGTAAGCAACTCTAGTATGAAACTTCAAAAATTGCTATTTCATGCGCATAACAATCAATTATACGGCTACCAAACGAAATATTCAGTCAGGCTCTTCCCCTCTAAAGTTTTGGGGAAAGCTATATTCAGCAATTTTCACTCCTTATGATACCCTGGAGCAAATACCTCAAATAAAGTAATCTTCGCAAGAAGTACTTGGCCAAAAATACAATGCGACGTGCGGAAGTGGGTGAGAGAGTCCATTGCATACCAGAGTGCTAAAATAAGCGGGTGTACAATGTCCCTATTAGGAAACATTTGCAGCTAGATGCTCAGATCCCTCATGTTCACGTGGACTTCGTCGGTCCCTTGCTGTCCTCAGACAGTTTCACTTGTTTACATGCATCCATGGGTTCGTCAGGTTTTCGGTGGCCGCAACACTGACGGATGTGGCGGCGGAAACAGTATCGACGGCCTTCCTTCAATACTGGGCAGTAATTTTTGCCGTGCCTACTTCAGCACCAACTGATGGGGGCAATTTAAGTCAGATCTTTTCAACAGCCTGTCTTATTTCCTCGGGCCAAACATAATAAGGTTTATAGAATTTCACCCTCAGGTCACCGGGGTGAAAGAACGCCTTCATTGACGGTTGTAGGCTGTGTTGACATCTCACTCTAGCTCCCCTCGCTGGACAGAATTCGGGAGTGCACTGAGACTACCTGGAGAGTTTGTCAGTCCTCACGTTGACAGCAGCCTAGATCAGGCTACGTGTGTGGACTTCTGCCACAACATATGAATAAAGTGTGATAAAAGATAACCACTCGTCAGTCAACCGTACGAATGACCCTTCAAAGCCAAGATGATGCGCCCAAAATACCTTATTATTCAATGAGGTAAAATCACAGGCTGCAATAGTTTTGCCAGGCTATGATCGGCCTATGTATACGACGATCCTGTCTAACTAGTGCCAGGAAGGCTTCCGAAAACACTAGTAGACAGGGGGAATATCAATGCGAAACCCATTTGGACTGGAAAACTAGTTAAATGGGCCGGACCCCAAACCTGTGAAAAACTTTTCGCGAAGCTACAGCACGAATAATTAGCAGACTAAGTACCTAGATTCATTTGCTCCCTATAAAATTACACTGATTAACTTCTTTCCAAAAACTGGCAAATATGAAAAATTGTTAAAAACAAAAAAATAAACTTAAAGGCTTCTCTGTTTTTTTCTGGAAAAAGGGAAATAGTTTTCTTCATATTTTTTGCTGGAAACTAGTTCACATTGTTACAAATTAACTGTTTATTAAAAACATCGAAACTGCAATTAGTAACGAATAATCCGAAGCTGAATCTAACGAACAGACATGGCGGAAATATATTATTCTCATCGCATAGCTAGATGAGTCGCTTTTTCTTATAAGCATACTAAACTCCGGTAAGTACAAGTCAAATTCAACCTTTTCTTCCCATAATCAAAGGAAGTAACAAAACAAGAGAAAAGAACACTTCACCACAAATGAGGTGAATGTAACTAAGTCCATGAAATCCAAGGCGAGTTTTAACCATATAGTGGCAATAATATGATGCATAATGTTCAGCCCATTACTGTGTATGTTTTAAGCATCAGCATTACAATGAATACCTGGTTGATTGCATATAACAGGCTGAAATTATCCCGCATGCTCAAGGTCATTGATGAAGTGAGACGCTCAAAGGTCATTTTCCTTCATGTTAGTCGGTTATGTTGGATTGCAGTTCCGTAGCCGTTCGTTTACACATTTGTTTTACGTTCTGTTGGCATTTATAAGTGATTCCCATGTACTGATAGCATTCTTTTGTAAAATAGTACTGTTCTTCACATGAAAATAGCCACATTTTGATGTAGTCTTCATTGAATGACACTATGTCGAAAGCTGCAGCTTCTACAAGAAATAAACTATTTGTGTAGATGACATTACCCCCCAACTACCCCATCTTCTTCATTGTAGCGATGTTTAGACGCATTCATCATGAAACACTAATCATTACAACCAATATGCTAAGTGTCGCAGTCAGATTAAATGACGCGAACACCAACATAACTATCTAGGAAATGAGAATTCCTGTCAATCCAGAAAACATATAACAAAATTTTATTAAAAATTATTGACGAAAAAATTTGCCGAGCGAAATTTCAACCAACATGCCGGATAAGTCCAGCCCCTATAACACGCGGAAACGCTTTATATTTACAGTTCCCACACAAACATGAATGCAGCCTGCAACTTAACTTGCTAGATGTTTCAATTCATAAGCTGTCTCAGATTAGTATGAAGCTCAGTTTAGAGTTTGGCAACCTCTCCCCAGACTTCTTATTTCACTGTTGATTTCTCATTGTTAGCTACATCCATATATGTCAAGCATAACTTAACTTCTATATACTTTTCCACTTTAATAAACTAGACTTTGGATGTGCACAGTATTCGTTCGTGAGCAATTTTGCGAAATAGTCCTAGCGAGGCAACTTTTGGCTCCACAACACAACAGTCTTGCGGAAGCCACAATATGTCACTGGTCAAGTAGTATAGTAAAGGTGCGATGGAGAAACCTATTTACTTACCTACTCACTCACTTAATAGTTTTATCTGACCTTATAACACCTATCAATTAGTGAAAGAAAGGCGTAAAAACGACTCCTAAATTTGTACTGGAGTCAGTGACAGGGACAACTACTGTCCTAAGTAAGTAACTCCTCCAATCTTTTTACAACACCAGTAGTGTAAAGTAAAGGCAGATGTTTTAGGGACTGCTTTTACGATAAATGTGAAATATACTAGAACAGCTATACTCATTTGAATAATAACAAAGAATGAATAGAACAATTGGTCCACTTCTCATACCTCTTCATAGAGTAGGTATTCTTGCTGAGTCTTCACTTGTTCTCAAATGAAAATGAAGGCTATTCACTTATGATTAGCCCAATCCCAAATAATCCTCCGAACTTCATCGACTGTACAGGACAACTGGAAAGCTGGTAGGAGCTACCTATGGAATTTTGACACCTGTAACCATAATAGCTGTTTATTAAGGCCAAAAACGTTTGCTTGAAGCCATCTAAACCATGTATTTCGAAATTTTGACATTCTGTAAACGAACAATCCGTGACCTTGGTGGTGCCCCTCGGGTTTGAAAGACCAGTCGACGTTCACGTAAAGAATTGAATTTAAAGTGTCCCTGATCCAGGATTTCAATGTAAATGTCTATTTATATACATGGCTATGAATACGGGAGGAATAATTGGCATTTCTACGATCACATCTTGCGTACAAAGCTCCTTCACTTGGTCTCATTTCTTAATCAGATCAGAGAATATCCTCGCGAGTTCGAGTTTGTGAGAAAATAACCCGCCAACATACTTTGACATTGTGCTGTTAAGTTTACTATTTGTTTATCTCTTTATTTTTCAAGCGAACCATGAAGGAATCGTTCAAGGCGCGATGAAACGGTTTACTTCTTTAGCAAGCGTCTTCCTACCTCATCGAGGTGGTGCTGGGTGGCCTGCTCACAGCAGTTCCTCAGATAGTTTCTTTCCAAACTTAACCAAGTTTTTCCCGAGATTTCCAGTTAATTCTCAGCTCCGTTTTGCCAGGTAAACTTCTAAGCCAGCGTGAGTGCATCAGCCGTTATCCTAGATGGAAGCCACAGGCAGTCCAACGAAATATATCGAGTTGTCAGCCTTTGACACAAACATAAACATGACACCAGCGTAGTGAACAAAAGAGGTCAATCTAACAAAACATCAAGATGTTCGTGGAGCAATGCTCCAACTCAGGTGGCTGGAAGTGAGCGTCGTGGAATTCATCACTCGTACTGATTTCCCTGGCATATCTGTTCACTGCGCACACGAGCTACGATGTGAATAAACTATAAAGCGAATGTATATAAGGGAGCATCAGAAAGCTATGGACCGAAGCCAACGATACAGAATCCAGATAGCGCTGTTGACTGGTTTTTAATGAGCACATTCTCCACAGAAAAACTAGTTTGCAGATATTTACTATTAATGGGAATTAGAGGATCCTGAGGCTACTAGACAACGGATAACGATCTGGTATAGCGATTTCAATGGGGAATTTTAGAAGAGACTAAGGTGGTGAATGACAGTATTACATCCATTCGTGAAATACTACATGAGCAACCTTGACTTGTTCCATGTTGATGTATATTCGGAATATTCAGGTTGAAGAGATTCGAAATAATGATTAGTCAGCTGACTGCACTTGATGAAAGATAGGTCAATCGAACCGACATTCTCAAGGGAGTCTTTAATAGGGAGAGGTTGATGTAGGGCCTCTACAACACGGAATTATGTGGCCACCCAGATGTTGTAAGTGATCAAGGAAATCAGAAGGATGGAACGAGCAACCAAGTAGAATCTATACTTCTTTATGACTTGTAAGCTTTCTCAGTCTACTGAATGATGAGTGCCCTTCAGTATTTTTGAATAGGCATGCCCCAGGAGCAGTAGAAATCCATTAATTAATGCGTCTAAAGCTTATGTATTTACTCCCAACAATGACATTGCAGATCAAATGAGATAAACATATCACTGATTTCAAAATAACACATCAATGAACTACAATTTAAGGATTCTGCACACAACAGAGTAATGTATGAAAATGACTTCAAGCTTTATTTTTTTTTCCCAGGCACTTATAATCCATCCACCAAAGACCTGGTTTTTTTGTTAATGCGAAGACAATACTTCTGTATTTCCTGATGTGTTGCACTCACTGGCAATCTAGCAGATTTTTCCAACTGTGCACAGAAATGATTGCATATAAGTGAAAAGGCTGTTTTATGCTACTGGGATTAACATTTATCAAGTGTATGTATAATCTCCAGCGAACATGTAAAGCATATCTTGCTACCGCCTGTAAATTGTGATTGAATTATATAGTTCTATTTCTGTAACAATTTGATGATGCCTGTAAACTGGCATCCCTCATGTACTGTACTATGAGTATAAATTTATTCATTTTATTTTCACTTGCCCTCAGCCGTGCTTTCGGATATAAAGGTTCATTAACAGCATTGGCCTTCTGCAATATTACAGTCCGTCGGTCGGTAATTTGAGAAATCGTTTTGATGGAAAAGTAGGTTTTTGAAGTAAAGTGGGGATACCACTGACAAAATTCTCCGTCTTGGTATACCAGATATATGGATTTTTTAGACAAAGGAACTTTCCTTTGTGCCCCATGACGAATCCTATTTGCTTCCGATTTGGTGTTTTTCACGGCTATTTCACTTGTCGTTGGTGCGAGTTCTTCTGATGTTACAGCCTCTACTACTTGCATGGCGTTTCTGATCCATGTCGTCAGTCTCAAATCTCCCTTTGCAAGAACAGACCTTACTGTCCAACTAAGGAAATAGCCTGCTCGGGGTTATCTGTTGATGTCAAGTAGTCATCCACATAGAAACACCTTTCGAGTAGCCTGTTAACAATACCTGATCTTTCACTACCATAGGCCTCTGCAGTCTTTCTTAACAACAGCAGTTGCACAGATCGGAATTTCTAAAATGCTTTTGTTCCTACCATCTGCAAGCCTTCTCAGCTTCTTGTCAAGATGCTACACCATGGGTCCTACAGAAATTCGTGAGACATCTTACAGGTCAGTTTGTCCTACAGGTTCTAACCTTTCAGATCTTCGAAGCCACTTCTCACTGAAATATCACTTATATATATGCCTCACGATAATCTTTTAATTTACTCACTGTTATGCTCTATTTTATCATAACTACCTAGGCTTTCATTAAGGCTAAAACTTACTCTTTGCTCGTATTTGTTGCTTGCCTAAAGTCTGGTTGATGCGGTAGAAGAAGACACTACGAGAACACTAGTGCTTGAACGAGGCGGTATTTTCATCGGAAACTGAATAGTTTCCACGGCAAAACCAATATGGTTAGCACTTAAAATGGCAAATGTAAACTATCATTCCAAGCAGTCTCCATCTCCTTCTTGTATATATCTTGTAAATGTACTTCCGATGATGTATCATTCATAATTGTACCAGGACGTTCTTCTCTTCCTGAAATAGCGTTCAATCACGTGGTGGCATGCCACTTACTCAAATATGTGCTGTTCACTGGTTGACCATAACTATCAGCATAAAACGGATTGAAGTTCAGGTTGTCGCTCAACTTCGACGGTGACCTTGGTGAAAGGCTTACAATTTAACATTTATAAGAACGTGTTCTGATTGTTTGTACAATAATCGATCAATTTAAACTTTTGAAAAAGCGCTGATTTGTTGATAGCTCACGACTTCAATATATACAATTATTGATCATGCCTATAAAATTGGCAATCATTTCTTGTAAACACCCGTTTGTACCAAATATAAATCACCTGTTTTCTTAGTGCATAACTAGGACAGGAAAAGGTCGACACAACCCTAAATATACAATCGGTTTATTCATACTCAGGAGCCTCTTGTTTCGTGTCGCCATCCTTCCGCGATAACTGAGGAAATGCTTCTCCATCTTCTTTCAGAATCTTCACCTGCAAATCGCTTCTGTTTCAATGGCCAGCGATAAAACACCAACTTCGGAAGCGTAAAAGTATTCCAACCAAAATGCTTCCAATGTTTAGTCCCTGTAATAGCTGGTCATTTGGAGATATACCACTTTATCTAGCACAGTTAGAAACCACTCGTAGCTTTTCAGGCTATTTGGATCCATGGTGTATATACCACCATGCTCTTTCCGAATAAGCATTCTTTCCTGCCAGTTCCAGAATGTGTTATTTCAATAAATATCTCGCCATGACTTCTTTATATTTATTCAGCAGACTGCAGTCTTTAGAAAAACGTCTTTTGAGACATTCGAGTCTGTTATTTGCTATTCCGTAATTGTCTAGCAGACTGGGACAATCATACTCTCATGTCAGTGCTACCTAAGAGTGACCGTTTACCTGTCTCGAGGAACGATCGGTCACCTGAAACGGTTTTCTATCCTCTTTTGAATGCTATCTATTTGGACTGCCCATGTCTTTAAATTCGTCATCATATAACCCTCCAAAATCGTTCAGCATCTCTTGGCTGTCCGAAATGTGACAACATAAAACATTAATCACTGATTCACCCCGTTCTTTTGGTCCTAACATAATCTAGCCTCAGTTACTTCTAACAGCAAACGGCTGCTTCTTCCATCCAAATCGTTTTTTTGGAACTCTGCGTGTATCTGGAACATCACAGATAGTCAGAGGGCAAACTGTGTCATTTCAGTACTTGAAAGCTTAATGTCTTCCAGATGATGGGAAGCCCTTAACTGTTCCACTGTAGGGTGTTGTCCGTTAGGTATTGGTAGGTGGGGTACAGTTTGCGGAGTCTCTTTTACTCAAGGGTAAGGGTCTAGAGTCACTCCAAAATAGTCATGCTGTGAGATTTCATTCACTGTCACCATGTTCAGTCTTGAGTCATTCCCCTTAATGCCCAGGCTTTCAGCTATCCTTTCTAAAAAAAGGCACGTATCTAAACCGCTGTCTAGAATGACGCATTTTCCAGAGGCCCTTTCGGTCCAAACAGCTTCATAGGAACTAGACCGAGATGGACTGTCTTAGTGTGATTCTCATGTCCAGAAAGTGCTGCTGAAGCTGTCACATTATTTTTTCCAAATGTAGCAAAATAGGATGACGCACATTGCATCCATCCACATAACACATATTTCGTGAAGGATAGCATCTTTCAATGTAGCCTGATCTGGGGCGAAAATGACAAACATACAGCTTCCTAACAGTTTGTCTCCTCTCCCCCATGGTCATGTCCTTCATTTTGGGGCAATCCACTGGACTATAGGACCCTTTACACAAAATACAGCTTTTATGTCCTTCCAGAACACTCTCAGGTTTCCCTGCAATAGACAATTCAACTACATTGCAGTGAAACACAGGATACTATCTCCTTGCAGCCGTCTGTTTTTGGCGTCTGCGTCGCGCCTAAGTAACATTCCGTAACGTGTTCGGGCCATTCGCGCTATCTCTTCTAAAAACTTAAGTAAGTTATTGAACTCCGGCCCTCTACCGGCCACTGAAATTACGGCAGCCACATCAGCCCACTTTGTTTACACTTTAATAGAGGGACGGCTGTTGACTCTTTTGGCATTTATGTAAATATTTCAGTTCGGAAATGTATCCTGTTATACTCTGCGTGACATGAGCTTTACGGAGCCTTACGGCAAAGTCAGTAAGACCATCTCCAGTCATGTTAATGGGCTGATAATTCCTTAGAAGATCAGTGACAATTGGTCGAGTAATCATATGTTATTGTCTAAATAAATCATCCAGTTTCTGCGTGGTTCTTTAATAGCCGAGGTCTGAAGGAAGTGTCACACAAGCATCATCAACCATTCTCGCACTGCCTTGACAGAAATACGGCAAACAATTCAACTTCTGTCTCTTGTAACTCAATTTACTCTCAGTTATATTCCGAAACCGGCTGACAAACATTATGTGTTGACTAGAGTTATCATCAATGTATATAATATCGACCCTTCGCATGTGCACATTATGAACAATGGAACTCAGGGATTCCTTTAAGTTTGGCACGAACTAGTCCCTCGCCTCAGAATTGCTATCTAACTTGGAATTCAAATGCCTCATCTCATCTTCTAATTCCAACTTCGTGCCAACTTATCTTCATATAGCAAGTTATTTGAAAATCCCTTAAATAACTGCGGCTATTACTCAAACCATGTATACGAATATTGTCATTCTCAACACCCATGTTATTATTAAATTCATTAGTAAATGGTTTAAGTAAGACTAAATTCCACTTCAAGGATTTGTCCTTTTGGATTCTAGAGAAACTCTGGCTAGAAGTGAACTTGGTGTTAGCTCCCCTGACATAGTTTGCAATCAGAATGCGCAGGAAATACCTCAAAATAGTCCAAAAGTTTTCTTCGATTGTCCAAACTACATTGCAGAACTTGCATATTAAACCAGTACAAATAGAAACTTAATGTTATACCAAAGCAGATTATAGAAAGTGAAATGCTCGGCCAAACTGATTCGAAGGATTTTGTGCAACAGATGCGTCACGGATATTTTGAGGAGACAGACATGCAGTCCTCGACCAAAGTGAAATAAAACCA